>JAGKTI010025901.1:0-13796 GCA_018397915.1 Birgus latro | reverse complement strand
GGAGTCAACAGCGTATAAGTGGACAAGGTTAGACGTACAGCTTAGAAGGTCGTTGACAAACAGAAGGAAAATAGTTGGTGATAGGACAGAGCCCAGGTGTACACCGCTATTGATAACTCTAGGAAAAGAACGGTGGCTGTCTGTCTCCACCTACATTCATCTACCTACTTTCCCCAATCTTTCGCCTCGCCCCCATACATTTGCTTGCCTCCATACATCTGCCGTTCCCTTCCATACGTCTACCTTCTCCTTCCATACAACTGTCTTCTCCCACGCACTTGCTTTCCCTCACACAGTTACTTTCCACATACATTTGATTGCTCCATACATCTGCCTTTCCTTCCCATGCAGCTGCCTTATACCATGCACATGCAATCTCCATTACAATTTGTTCCCCAAATAACTGTTTTCCCCTATACATCTGCCTTTCCCTTTCATGCACCATAGATGCAAACCTAAAATAATATGCTTAATAAGTCACGTGTGTGTGCTCTGTGATTTAAGAGTCCGTGTGATTCATGTGTACACATTGTTGCTGGTTGCTACCCACCGACTTATCTGGGAATTGATCATATGAACCTGACTATTTAAGATGTCCGTCTGAGTGACCGTGTGAATTTTTGTCCTGGGGAACAAGCTGTGTGAAAGTTAATCTCAACCACAACTTATCTCTTGACGCCTGTATTGGTTCGACTTCGACCTGATTCGGAGCATTGCATATCAGCAATGATAAGGATCAAGCGGTGAAGAATTACATGTAGAAGAAGGAGGTGGACTGCCCCCATAGAATGCAGTAGTCAGTCCTTTTAGAATGACCTTTCATGACCGTCCCCTGCAGGAGCTGACTGAAGATATTGCTGTCAGACAGGGCAGTGGAGGAAAGGAGGCAGTGCTATTGCGATATATCAAGAGTGGCTAGACGTGGAAGAAGTACCACTACTCTCACCTCCAGCCTCCTTCAGGTATCCTTCAAGTCCCTCTCTTAGTTTAGTGATATATTGTACGGAGCACTCCAAGACATTGACTCGTAAGTTAAGAATTTGTATTTAACTTTTACACAGCAGTTTAGTTATGTAATGTAGCTGTTCCCATTAGTACTCAATAAGTTGAAGTGTCTGGCTGATCTTGTTAAGTAAGTGTGTAAGTGATTCTAGTTAGGTTAGGAGCATCTTACTGTACACCTGTGATGTGCTATGTAGAGTTTTTGCAGGGAAAGTAAGATTTATTTAAGTGTCATTGCCTTTAATTTGAAGCCTGTGAGACAGAAATCTCCCTGCACAGCCTATAAGAGAATTAAAATGGCGACCTCAGCCGGGATAGTACAGTGCTTTTGCTTTGAACGTAATTATTAACTGAGAGAGTAGACTGTACCACCATTCGAACTGGGGAGTATTTCAAAGGTGGATGGAAAGCTGATGATAAGGAGAGCTGGAGTTCCCTTGGGATTAGCTTCTGACCACCCCTCTTTGCTGAACCTTTTCAGTGCTTCAGTAACACAGAGAGTAAGCAAGCATACTCTCCTATACAATTTCCTCCAACTGTAAACACCAAACTATATGAACATTAAATTCCACACTTCCTTTTCTAAATTAAAAAAAAAAAAAAATTGGCATCTCACCACCCAGCCTCTGCATCCCCAGGGGACCGGGGGGGGGGGCAATAAAACCCCCCCACCATCCGCCCCTCTCCCGGTCACGGCCAAGAGAGGTGTTTGGGTCCACTGTCTGACTCATTTCTTCTTCATTTTTGCAACATTCGCGCCCTTTCCTCTAACTTTTTATGTTGAACACCAGCTCTCTTCCTCTAAATCTCACCTTCTCATCCTTACTGAGAGTCAGCTGTCCGAGTCGACTGATAGCAAACCTTACTCTGTATCGTACTTTCTCTATACTCACTTCAAAGCTAAAGATGGCTGTTGTGTATATGTATGCAACAACATATCTTGTTCTCGTGTTCCTGAAGTTGAATATTCTGAATTCTCTACTCTCTGGCCTCGGGTATCTTGTCATTTTCAGAGTAATTTTATGCATTGTTTACTTAGTGTTTGGGATTATATTGCAATGTGTGTTTTGATGTCTAAAAACAGCCGAAAGACAGCAGAACACTGCCAAAATTAGAAGGGGTACTGTACATATAGGTTGGGTATGGGTATAGGTAGGGTATGGGTACAGTAGTGGATATTGCTCCATATCCGAACACTGCCCGTATCTGGTCATGCCTTTGGCTTTGTTATTATGGATAATCGAGGGATTACTCTCTCCTCCGTCTCTCAGCTTCCTCCGTGACTCTTTCCCATCCACTCACTATATGCTTTCTTCTCTTGTGCCACAGCTTGTCTCACCTCCTCATTCCACCATGCTGTTTCTTGCACCCCCTTTCATCTTCTCTTCACCCCACTTACCACTTCACATGCTGCACAGATTTCTTCTGTGAATATCTTACACACACACCTTCAACCTTCTCCACGTGCTCCAAGTCATATTTACACAATCTCTCCTCCACTTCTTATATTCTGTCTCCTTTCCATCCTCTTGCAACTCTTCTACCCTCCCATAAGGACTTCCTCCTGTCCTTCTCTCCTTCCGTTCATCCATTGCACTTGTACGAGTGCCTTGACTTTCACCACCACCAAGTGGTGGTCAGAAAGCCCACTCCCCCAACCTCTGTATGCTCTTGCATCCATTATATACCTTTTCATTCGCTCATCCACACACACATAATCAGTCATTGTCTTCTGTTCATTCAGTTCACCACCCACTCTTCTCATCACTCGCCATGTATGTCTGTGGATCATTTTGTGCCTAAAGAGGGTATTGGCTATCACCATACCCCTCCCCGACTATATGTCCACTAGAGCACTGGCATTGTCATCCACTTCTGCAGGCACACTCACCAACTGTTCTATCCACCTTCACATTCCCTACATTTCCATTCATATCTTCAATCAAAAACACTCATTTCTCTCAAATTTTTCCATGCATGCTTCCACATTTTTCCAGAACCCTTTCACTCTGCTTGCATGATCTTGCATTAGCGCATACACACGCACACACACACCATCTCCCACATTTGTATTCCTACTTTCAATTTTACCCACACAATCCTTGAACCAACTGATCCATACTTTCATATATTATCCTTCCATGTCTTCCACACAACACATGCACCCTCTTTTGCCCTCTCATTCTCACCTACTCCCGTGCATATACCCCACCCATACTCCCACTCTCTCACACTCTCACCTTGTGTGTGTAATACCTTCCAGGTATTGGCCCAGTTGAAAACCGCAGATGATGTTGTAAAGCTGCAGATTCTCCAAGGTCCGCTCCTCATGTGTGTTAAGCCCTTCCTCATCCTCAAGCACTACCATCACATCGTCAAGGAACCTCTGATGGTACGGTCTCTTGGCTGCCACGATAACACCCTGGTCCATTGGCTGAATGAAAACAGTCGCATTAGGTGGCAGAAACATGTTTCTAGTATGGCTGTCATCAGCAACCATATCTTTCTTCGACATATGCTCAGAGGTATTGTTGAGGATCAGGAGAGCCTTCGCCTGGCCACTAGGGATACCAAGTTCCTCCGTGTGATAACGGATAACCTCCTTGACAAACTGTCTGTGGAACCAATCTCTGAAGAGCTTTGTAGTAAACCAGGCCTTCACAGAACGGTACCATACAACAGGCAGGCTTTCCATCAACCCACGGAGACAGTGTGGCTGTTTTGCACGCCCAACTTTGACGGGATTGAGGTAGTGCATCCCGTTAACACTGGCACAGCACAACACCGAGACACGTTGTATGGGCAACTTCCAGCAAGGCACAGTCTTTTTCGTCTCTTCTGCCAAGGTGTTGGTGGGCAAGGAGTGGAAGAACAGGTCAGTTTCATCAGCATTTTACACCTGACCGAGAACAAGGATCTCCTTCTCACTAGATCAGGGGCTGCACTTTCTGGCAAAATGGCTCAACATCCTCCACTGCTGCTTCCAATGCCTCGCCATGTGCCGTACCGACAGTAAGACCAGGTCGAAGTTTGAACAGAAAGAGCCAACCCTCGGATGCCTTGAAGTTGTGTATGTAGCGCAGGCGTGCAGCCTTCAACTCGGTCCCACATATAAACACTCCAGCACCCCATTGCTGGGATATCACCTTCTGATTGTCTTTCCTAGCAGTATCGCTGAAGTCCTGTCCATACTGAGTCAGCTTGTCCCTTGAGTTCTTGAAATCAGACAAGGCTGAGCGGGGCAAGTCAAATTCATGCAGAATGTATGAAGTTGGCCAGCCCACGTCAACCTTGTCCAGTATCTCACACTTCTTCTCCGGAGTCAAAACCCTCCTCTTGTGTTTCTCAGATGGTGGTGGGGCCATCATCGCACACATGAGAACACCACAGAGAAGAATTAAGGCCTGCAGAAGGTAGGGCACCACCAAAAATGCAACAGTGGAAGTTGCCACTGTTTAACCTCAGCCAAGCACATCCACATGTGAAGAGGCAAAGGCGGGAAATGACGTGTGGTAGCACTTTGGGAGTGTATGGCATTGCCATGTCTCTATTCGCTCTTGGCTAAGAGCATGCAAGCAAAAAGTGGCACACTGACCTATGAGTGCAAGGATCTTTTTTGCTCACCCAGACAAATGTCGCAGCATGGCAGAAACAATGGGTCCCCGCACATCATGGGCCTAAGGAGTTGCCGTGTAATCCGGACGGCTATGCGACTTTGACCATTCGGTAATGGGGCGGATGGTGATACATTGCCGCGAGTTTTCAATTAATCCGGGCAGACCATTTGGTAGGGATCTATACAGCCATTCTTACTCAGCTTGTGGTGTACGCTCTGTCTTCCTCACGAGCTGCCTTAATCTTACCAGTGATCCGGGTGGCCATGGGATTTCCAACTAGTGATCGGGGTAGCCAGGGGATTTTCAACTAGTGATCGGGGTGGCCAGGGGATTTCCAACTAGTGATCGGGGTGGCCAGGGGATTTCCAACTAGTGATCGGGGTGGCCAGGAGATTTCCAACATTTGATAGGGAGCTGTACATCCATTCTCACTTAGCTTGTGGGTTACGCCTGTTTTCCTTGTGCACTGCTGGTATGTTTCTAGTGATCGGAGTGGCCGGGGGATTTCAAACATACGGTAGGGATCCACAGCCATTCTTGCTCAGCTTCTGCGTTACAGACTGTTACCCGCACATGGACAGAGAGGCCGATGAGCCACCCAATGGACTTTTTTTTGCCTTTGTAGGCCAGCTGGTGTATTTCTACCATATGGTAGGGATCTGTACAGCCATTCTCTCTCAGCTTGTGTGTTACACTTTGTCTTCCTTGTGTGCTCTCGGTATGTTGCTTGGGATGGCAGGGGGATTTCAACCATTTGGTAAGAATCTGTACAACCATTCTTGCTCAGCCTGTGGGTTACGCTTTGTCTTCCTCCCACCTACTGCTATGTTACCGGCTATCAGGGTGGCCAGGGGAGTTTGACCATTCGGCAAGGAGCCAAACAGCCATTTTAGCTCAGCATGTGGGTTATGGTCTATTACCAGCATGTGGACAGGGAGGCCGGCGAGCCACCCAACAGACTTTTCTAACTTTGTAGGCCAGCCAGCAGCCGAAGCAAGAACGTTTATATCCGGTTACTGACAAATAAATCTGGATATGGGTATAATAGAGCCAAGGCCTAATGAATGGATACAGAGCTTGGCCGTAAACGGACTGTTTGGATAATCTAAGGATTACTGTATGTAGAGAGCAAGACAAATGTGAAAAGGTCAGTAAGACAGAGTAAGAATTGAGTAGATGAGGAATTTCAAAGGAATTTGAGTGTCAACCTGAGGGGATGTAAGAAAATGTTCTGAAAGGAAGTAACAAAAGTCAGACTGGGTGACAAAAGAAGTTTGTGGGGGAATGAACGATAAAAAGGTAGATTGATAAAGGAGAAGGGAGAAAAAGTGAGCAGATGGAGAGAACACTTTAAGGAACTGTTAAACATGGAGAATGAAAGTAATGAAAGTACAAGTGGCTGGGGAATGGCTGGGAGAAGGAAGGAGATGAGAAGGAAAGAAGAGATCAGTAGGATGGAAGTAGCGGAAGCAACGAAGAAAGACAAAATGGGGAAAGTCCCCGGAATTGCTGGAGTGTGTGGTGAAGTGCTGAAGCATGGGAGAGAGATAGTAGTATAATGGATATGGAAGATGTGTACATTGGCCTGGGAGGAAGGTAGAGTCCATGTGGATTGTAAGTCAGGTATAATAATTATTCTCCAATACAAAGAAAACGGAGAAAAAGAAGTGTGTGGTAAACATAGGGGCAATTGCCTTCTTAGTAAAACTGGAAAGGTATATGGTAGGATACTTATTGACAGAGTTAGAGAAATAACAGAGGAATTATTTGGAGAAGAACAGGGAAGTTTTAGGAAGGGAAGAGGTTGTGTATATCAGATATTCATTCTTAGGTCTTTAGTGGAAAAGTTTGTAGAGAAGGGAAAGAAGTTGTATACGGCCTCCTTTGATTTGGAGACTGCATCTGACAGAGTGAGTAGAGAAGGATTGTGAAAAATGTTAACACTATTACGGGCCGATGATGTACATATGCGTCATTCACTGGCCAACCAATTCTGGGCTGATGACGCGCCGGTGTGTCATCTGTTGGAACGATCTATTATTGTTCATATACTTGGCACAACAATTTGGTGAACACAAGCAACGCATCTTCATTTCGTTGGAAACTCACCCCCGGCCAGGAACGGGGTAGAAAAGTTATGCAAGGCTAGCACGGGAAAGTGTTATGTATGGAGTAAATGGGAAGCTGTTGATTGCCATGAAGAGTATCTCTGAGAGTGCTAATTAATGCTGCAGTGTGTGTGGATGGCACACTAAGTGAATTTTTTTTATCTGAATGTTAGATTGAAACAGGGATGTGTTATGTCTCCACGGTTGTTCAATCTGTATATAGATAAAAGAGATACAAGGTAGGGCAGTGGATGTTGGAGCAGCCCTAATGAGAGGGCAGCATTTAGAAACTTCCTGTTCTGTTGTTTGCAGACGATACTGTATTATCAAATGGAGACGAAAGGGAATTGCAAGGCTTGTTTGTTTGTTTTCTTTATACAAGAAAGAGGGAACCAAAGGCCAGGAGCCTGCAAACTGCTCCTTCCAAGAAAAAAACAAAAACAATAAAACAGAAAGCCAAATTCATGATCCGTTCTTTCCGAAATGCCTGGACACTGCATTTGAAAGACTGGCGATCATAGGATGTACGAAATACAGACAGAGGTAGACAGTTCCAGAGCTGACCTGTTGCATAAATGAAAGAGTGGGAGTAATGGTCAACTCTTGCATTAGAGAGTTGGACAGAAAAGGGATAAGAGTTTGTTGCTAGACGGGTGCTACTCGCCAGTCGTAGAGGTGAAGGGATGCGAGTAGACAGTTCAGATGAGCAGTGACTATTGAAATAGCGATTAAAATGAGATAAAGATGCAACAGTGCAGCGAAGAGACAGAGGTTGAAGGGAGGCAGTAAGAGGAGGAGGGCTAATAAGACACAAAGCCTTTGACTCAACCCTTTTGAGAAGAGCTGTATGTGGGAAGCCTCCCCACAGATGAGAGTTGTACTCTACACAGAGGCGAATAAAACCCATGAATAAAGCCAACAACCGTGCAGGGGTAAAGAAGGTATGGAATCGGCTTAGCACACCTAATCTTTTGGAAGCAGGTGTTACAAGAGATGTAATATGATCTTTCCAAGGTAAGTCCCAAGAGAATGAAACCCCAGGTATGTTTAAGGATGATGCAGGATTGAGCTGGATAATATTAAACATTAGTGGTTACTCTTGTTGAAGATTTTTTTGAGTTGATAGGGGTAAGAACTGACTCTTTGATGCATTAAAAACAAGATTACTTTTATCCCAGTCACAGGTACGAGCCAAGTCAGACATTAGGTGTGCCATAGCCTCATCCCTTGTTTGTTGAAGCATCTGCTTAGATGGACGTTGCGGGAACTGAATGGAAAGGTGAATGGTGGAATCATCAGCGTATGAGTGGATAGAGTTAGATGTACAGCCTAGATGGTCACTGATGAATAAAAGGAAGACAGCAGGTGATAGGACAGAGCCCTGAGGAACATCACTGTTGATAGATCTAAGAGAACGGTGGTCGTCTACAACAGCTGCTATAGAACGACCAGAAAGGAAGCTATAGATGAAGGCAGAGATAAAAGGATAGAAACCGTAAGAGGGCATTCTGAAAATTAAAGATTTATGCCAGACTCGATCGAAAACCTTTGAGATGTCAAGCGCAATGGCAAAGCTGTCGCCAAAGTCCCTAAAGGAGGATGACCAGGAGTCTGAAAGGTAGGTGAGAAGATCGCCAATGGAGCGACTCTGAAGGAACCCATACTGGCGTTCAGAAAGAAGATTGTGATATGAAAGATGCTTTAAAATTTTTCTGTTAAGAATAGACTCGAAAACTTTTGAGACACTGAATGTTAAAGTAAGTGGGCGATAGTTAGAGGGTTGGGAATGGTCATCCTTCTTTGGGACTGGCTGAATGAGAGCAAACTTTCAGCAAGAAGGAATGGTACAAGTTGATAAAGGCAAACGGCAAAAGAGTTTACCTAGGCAGGGTGTTAGGACGGAAGCACAGTTCTAGGAGGGACCCCATCAGTCCCATATACCTTGTTAGTACTGAGGCCAGTGCAGAAAATACATCAGTTGAAAAAAATTTGATGTCAGCCATAAGGAAGTCAGAAGGGGGGGAAGTGATGGAGGAACAGCACCGGAATCGTCTACGGGGGAATAGGAGGAGAAAGTCTGAGCGAAGAAATCTGCTTTATCAGTAGAAGAAAGAGCTACAGAGCCATCAGAGTAGAAAAGAGGAGGGAAGGATGATGAGGTAAAGTTGTTAGAAAGATTTTTGGCAATTTGCCAGAAGGAGCTGGAAGAATTTGAGTTGGAGAGTTGAGAGCATTTAGTAAGGATGAAATTATTTTTAGCTGAGCAAAGAAAAGACTGCATGATTCTGGGCAGAAACATAGGATAAACGTGATTCAAGGGTGGGTTGGCTGCGATACCTTTTGTGGGCCCACTTTTTGTTGTGGACAGCATTAAAACAAGCATGATTAAACCAAGGCTTTTCTGCATTAGTCAAAGGATAAGAAAAAGGAACGTATGCATCCATGCCCAAGAGAATAATCTCTAATGCACAAGGCACACTCAGATGCCTCCCGGCCATGGAAGCAATAATCATTCCAGGGAAAATCAAAGAGGTAATGCCTGAGGGCCTCCCAATCAGCAGCTCCAAGGTGCCACAGACGACGTTTCTTTGGAGGGTCCACAGGCCGTACTGGAGCGATAGGAGAGATGAAGGTAATAAGGTTGTGATCAGAGGAGCCCAACAGAAAGGAAAGATTAACAGTGTAAGCAGAAGGATTAGTTGTAAGGAAGAGGTCAAGTATGTTGGTTATAAGGTTGTGATCAGAGGAGCCCAACGGAGAGGAAAGATTAACAATGTAAGCAGAAGGATTAGTTATAAGGAAGAGGTCAAGTATGATGGAACTCTCTCTAAGGTGGTCAGGGATACGGGTAGAGTTCTGTACAAGCAGCACTAGGTCATTAAAGATAGAAAAGATGTAGGCTTGTTCACCAGGTGGATCAGTGAAAAGAGAGGAGAGTCAAAGGTGGTGGTGAACATTGAAATCTCCTAGAATGGAGATTTCAATGAAAGGAGAACATGTTAAGATGTGTTCCATCATAGAAGTAAGATAGTTGATGCATTTTTCATAGTCAGTAGAATTAGGGGATAAGTAAACAGCGCAGATATATTTAGTCAGAGAATGATAGGAAAGCCAAAGCCAGAAAGAAGAGAATTCAGAAGAGTCAAATTCAGGAATATGAGAGCAAGGTAAGTCGTTGCATACATATACACAACAGCCACCTTTGGCTTTGAAGCAAGTATAGAGAAAGTAGGAGGATTCAGGGAAGGGTTTGCTGTCAGTTGCCTCAGACAGCTGAGTCTCAGTTAAGAAGAGAGGGTGAGGTTTAGAGGAGTAGAGGTGGTGCCCAACAGAGAGAAAGTTAGAGGAAAGAATGCGAATGTTGCAGAAATGAAGAACAAGTGAGTCAGACAGTGGTTCCAGGCAGCTCGTTGAGTCGTCACTGGGAAAGGGGTGGAAGGGGTGGGCATTTATGGTCCCCACCCCCTGGGCACTCTGAGGCTTGGTTATTAGACGTCATTTTAATTTTATTTTTTGAGAAGGTGTGTAATGGATGCAAGAGTATATAGAAGTTGGGGGAGTGGACTTTTGGGCCGCCACTTGGTGGTTGTCAGAATTAAAATCCAAAGAAAATGGAGAAATAGAAGAAGGGAAGGATAGGAGGAAGTAGCTCTTACAAGGAGGGTAGAAAAGTTACAAGAGGATGGAAAAAAGGTAGAATATAAAAGAGAAATGGAGAAGCGATTGGGTAAATAAAGATTGGAGCAGATGGGGGACGTGGAAGGTGTGTGTAAGATATTCGCAGAAGAAATCTGTGCAGCATGTGAGATGGTGTGTGGGGTGAAAAGAAAACGAAAGGGGGTACAGGGAACAGCATAGTGGACTGAAGAGGTGAGAGAGGCTGTGGCACAAAAGAAGAAAGCATATAGTGAGTGGATGCGGAACAGGGGCGTCGAAGAAGTTGAGAGACGGAAGAGAGAGTTTTATGTAGAGAGGAACAGAGGGGTGAAAAGATTAGTAAGAGACAGTAAGAAGAGAGTGGATGAGGAATTTAGAAGGAATTTGAGTCCGAAGTGGAGGGAATGTAAGAAAATGTTCTGGAAAGAGTAAAGAGAGTTAGACAGGGTGGCAAAGAAGGTAGCTGGGGAGTGAAAGATAAAAATGGTAGATTACCAGTGGACTAGGGAGAGAAAGTGAGCAGATGGAGAGAACACTTTAATGAATTGTTAAACATGGGGAATGAAAGTAAAGCAAGTATTAGTGGCTGGGGAATGGCCGAGAGAAGGAGGAATGTGGGAAGAGAGGAAGAAATCAGCAGGATGGAAGTTGTGGAAGCAATGAAGAAAGTTAAAATGGGGAAAGCCCCAGGAATTGATGGAGTGTGAGGTGAAATGCTGAAGCATGGGGGAGAGATAGTAATAGAATGGATGTGGAAGATGTGCAGATTGGCATGGGAGGAAGGTAGAGTCCTGGAGGATTGGAAGTCAGGTATAATTATTCCCTCGGTACAAAGGAAAAGGGGAAAACGAAGTGTGTGGTAATCATAGGGGCATTTGCCTTCTTAGTGTAACAGGAAAAGTATATGGTAGGATAGTTATTGACAGAGTTGGGGAAATAACAGAGGAATTACTTGGAGAAGAACAGGGAGGTTTAAGGAAGGAAAGAGGTTGTGTAGATCAGATATTCATTCCTAGATCTTTAGCGGAAAAGTTTCTTGAGAAGGGAAAGAAGTTGTATGCAGCCTTCATGGATTTGGAGGAAGCATACGACAGGGTGGATAGGCTGGGGTTGTGGAAGGTACAAGGGATGTATGGAGTGGATGGGAGGTTGATGAAGGCCGTGAAGAATATACAGTATATGTGGGTGCTAAGGGTGCAGTGCATGTGGATGGTGAACTGAGTGGATTTTTCTATTTGAAGGTTGGATTGAAACAAGGATGTATCATGTCTCCATGGTTGTTCAATCAGTGTACGGATGGGGCAGTGGATGTTGGAACGGCCCTAGTGAGAGAGGGCAGTGTTTGGAAGCTCCCTGTACTGTTGTTTGCAGTTGATACTGTGTTGTTAAGTGAAGACGAAAGGGGGCTGTAAGGCTTGGTAGATGAATCTGGGAGAGTGTTTAAGAAACGGAATCTAAAGGTGAATGTAGGGAAGAGTAAAGTGATGGTCTTCGAGAGAAGTGAAGCCAGTGTATGTACAGTGAGATTGGATGGGGAGGGTATGGAGAATGTGAGTGCATTTAAATACTTGGGTAGTGTGATGATTAAGGATGAAAATTTAGAGAGTGAAGTGCTTGAAAGAGTACAACAAGGAAGAAAGGTTGCTGGTTCTTTGGAAGCAGTGATAAGAAATAGGAACGTGAGCAAGGCAGTAAAAAAGTTACTGCATGACAGTATTGTGATACAAACTCTAAGGTATGGAAGTGAAGCTTGGACCCTGTTGGAGTCACAGAAGCCAAGAGTGAGAGCAGTGGAAATGAGTTATTTGAGAGGAACATGTGGAGTCACATGGAGAGACAGACTGACAAATGAGGAAGTGAAGGAGCGTTGTGGTGTGGATGTAGATGTGATATGAATCGTTAGGAAAAACACATTAAGGTGGTTTGGCCATGTGGAAAGGATGGAGAGTGAAAGACAGACGAGGAGAGTGTATATGAGTGAGATGGAGGGGGGGTGAGGGAGGGGGTGGCCAAGGATGAGATGAAGGGAGGGAGTGGAGAGGTAAATGAGAGAGTGGGGTCTGAGGTGGAAGCAGGGCAGTGAAATGGCAGGGGACAGGGCGATATGGAGGCGATTTGTTTGTGGCCACCTCTTACGGGATTAAGGCATCTGGCAATAGATAGGTAGATAGATTAATTTTGTTGCTGCTGTTGTAAATTTTTACAAGGAAGTGTAGTGTGCACTGTGCATGTAGTTTGGTGTTGATAGTTAGAGAAACTTGTATTGGAGAGCGTGCTGGCCTACTCTCGTGTGTTACAGAAATACTGAAAACGTTCAGCAGAGGGAGATGGTGAGGAACTAGTCCCGAGGGCTGATGAAACGGGAGCTCCAGCTCTCCCTGTCATCAGCTTTCCATCCATCTTGAGAGTACTGCCCTGCTCGACTGGTGCTACAGTCTACTCCACGCATCATCTTCCAGGATTTAGCAACGTGGCAATACTTGTACGAGAAATGGCCTTAGGAGATTACCTTCACAGGGTTTGAAAGGCGAGCTAAATTAAACAATTCCCAGTGCTCTTTAGGCAAGACCTTGTGTGTACCTGGGTCGGTGGGCAGCCACACGTCCACGTTCTCACACTGTCCCAGGGTCAACAGACGGTCGACGGCCACGAGGCTGGTGTTGTGGCCACCGCGATCATACGGCGAGAACCCCCTCACACACGCCACCAGGCCACACACCACCAGCCGCTGCTTTGGAAGAATGTGTAAGAAACAGAATCTAAAGGTGAATGTAGGGAAGAGTAAAGTTATTGTCTTCGAGAGAAATAAGTCAGTGAATGTACAGTGGGTGAGGAGGAAATTGAAAATGTGAGTGCATTTAAGTATATGGGTAGTGCGATGAGTGAGGATGGAAATTTGAAGGATGAAGAGCTTGGATGGATGCAACAGGGAAGAGATGTTGCTGTTTCTTTAAAAGCAGTGATAAGAAATATGGAAGTGTGTATGGAAGCAAAAAAGTCGCTGCATGATGGTGTTGTGATACTAACCCCAACATATGGAAGCGAAGTTCAGACCATGCTGGAGGGACGCAAGTCAAGAGGGAGAGCAAAGGAAAATATGAGTTATCTGAGAGGAGCATGTGGAGTTACATGGAGAGACAAACTGACAAATGAGGAAGTGAAGGAGCGTTGTGGTATGGATGTGGATGCGATGGAAAGAGTTAGGAGAAATAGTGTGGTGGTTTGGCAATGTTGAGAGGATGGAGAGCGAGAGACTGACGAGAAGAGTGTATGTGAGTGAGGTGGAAAGGGCGGAGAGGGAGGGGGCGGCCAAGATGAGATGGAGGGATGGAATGGAGGTATATGAGAGAAGGGTATGTGAGCTGGGAGGAGGGCAGTGAAATGGCGGGGGACAGAGTGACATGGAGGCGAT
>JAGKTI010025900.1:1693-13796 GCA_018397915.1 Birgus latro | reverse complement strand
GTGTGTGTGTGTGTGTGTGTGTGTGTGTGTGTGTGTGTGTGTGTGTGGGTAAGGTGAGGGTGGAGGAAGTTTGGGAATAAGAGGGGGGTGAAAGTTAGAGGAAGAAGTTAGGATAGAGGTGGTGCTGGAAGAAGGGAATGAGGATGGATGAGGGTGTGGGTGTAAGTGGTATGGATGGTGAGTGTGAGTGAGGGTGAGGGAAATGTAGGCTGATGGGAAATTGATGAAAAAGTTTGGATGGAGGGGTGTGGGTGGGTAGTGAAAGGAGTGTGCGCGTGGTTGGAAGAGATGTTAGTAGATGAAAAGGGTGAGGGAGGAAATGAGAATGGGTTGAGAAGGTGTTAGTCAGTGGAAGGAGTTGTGGAATTAAGAACAGATGAGTTGAGGGAGTGTAAGTGCAGGCGTGGGTGGGTGGAAGGTGTGTGGGGTGTAAGTAGAGGGTGATATGGGTTGTAAGTGTGGAAGGTTGGAAAGGGTAAGGGTGTAATAGGTGGTTGGTGGGGTGTGAGTACTTGGAGGGGGTATGGGTGTAAGAGTAGGTGAGTGGAGTGGTGTGGGTGTGCCATTGTGTGTGTGGCTGGAGGGAAGGTATGTGGGTGGACATCGTGGAGGGAGTGAACGTTTTAAGGCCCCAAATTATTCGTTATGTGGGTGAAATTTTCCAAATAACTCCAGCAGGGTTATAATCTTCTCTCTTTGCAAGTATGCGGCTGTGAGAGAGAGAGAGAGAAAGAGAGAGAGAGATTTAATCCATCACCTGTTAGGATTTCTGTCAGATGAAGATAATTACTGTTAGTGTCATTACTGGGTATCGTTATTGAAAGAGTTAGTTTAAACAGCCTACATTTCAACCCGCTGTAGGATGGGATTATTCTCAGCAAAGAATAATAATTTGGTGTTAACCTGAAGAAGCCACCTAAGTGCGTTCATATCCTGATGTGTTAATCTTCTAACTCAAGGACGTCTCTTTCAGTTTTATTTTAGCTACCATTAAAATGTTTTATTCAACGTAGAAGACCCTCTCCCGTTAGTGCTTGTGTTAATAAAAGCTCTATCTGTCACCAGCAGTTTGAAACGTCTCTCTGTGAATAAAATCATCTGATTAAAAACAACAAGATGTCATCGTTGCGAAGGGGTTAAATATAGAGTTTGAGCTTAACGAAAAATATACGGCATCGTAGTGGATGGGTTAAGCAGAAAACAGGAACGGTTTCATCATATCCCGCAAGATCCGTCCCTCCCAAACTTGTTAAATAAAACGTGTGAGGACAAAAATATGAAAGTCAAAACCACAATAGCGGCTTTCTGTTTTTTAAGCGAAGACTGGCGGTCCTTGCACCCTTTACATATTATTTCATTTTTGGTACCACCAGATGATTTTTTTTGAGCTTATGAGAACCTCCACGTAGTGAAGAGGTGGAAAACAATCCCCCCTGACCCTTTAGAACAATACAGTGATCCCCCTCCCACTCCCCATTATTTTTCCTCGCGACCTCCAGAGCGTTTAACGGCCGTATTCTTAAACATTTACTTCTCTTGAAGAGACTTGGGATGGAAATCCTTAGTGGAATTGGTATTCTTAAAAAAAAAAAAACACACACTTTCCCTTAGGAAGCTGCTCGAAGGGAAATATTTTTCCTTCGAGCAGTAGAAATTATTATAAACTGAAGGAATTATTTGACTCGTCCCTTCAAAAATTCCCTTGCAGTTTTTGTGCATATTGTCATTGCTTATTGTCTTGTATATATAAAAAAAAAAGTTCAAGGAACTTGCTATATAGTTTTAATAATACGCTTTACAACGATATACTAATAATTAAACGCTAACTTTATCTCTTTAAAAGTGTACCCATGTCGGATGGGATGTTTTTCAGCATAGCAAACGACGTACTGACGCATGGTTCAATTACTCACAGCCTACGATATTCATCGAGTCTCGTATGATGTGACACCGACAGAGCTTTTACATTAAGGCCAGAGTCACACGAGGATTTTTTTTTTTTCATGAAATTCTCAGGTAATTTGACCTGAGAAAATCTGCCACCTAGGTCACTCAGTGGTTCGGCTTGCCTTCCAGTTTAAAGCGCGCGCCGCCATGCCAGGATTTGAGACGAACGATAAGTGATTTTTATACTCACGAATACTACGATTGAAGCAAATTATATTCCTACAGTATTATTTATAATAAAAGTTTTATGTCTTGAGCTGTGTACACCGCAGTGGTGTTTGCCAGAATGGCAATTATGGCTGAATACAAATCAACAGTATGGATGTGATGGCGACCTCCCATATCTCAGTGTGTTGTACTTTCCTTATCCAGCACGAGAGATGGGTGCTTTGAAGCATGAGTTATTAAATCTAACGCTCCACCATACCAAAGATCAGCAAGCTCGGTCTTTTTAGCTCAACAAGGCTACCAATCTGAACATTTTTTTCCTTGCATCCAAGGAAATCATTACGAATGCACGTACCGAGGGGAAAAAATTCCCTGGAAGGGAAGGAAAAGTTTAGGGAAGGAATTGCTTTTAAGAGTACGGCCGTTACTCAGCTTGGGAGGAACGTTTCGTAGTAAGGGTACAGGATATGGTGACTCTTGAGGTATTTATAACATACCCTATGACTTTCACGATTTATCTTAGCTGAACACAATCATCCGACATTAGCCTGAAGAAAGAATCAGAGAGCCTCCATGACATAAAGATTACTCCAGATTGTTTTTTATTACTTTACCACAGTATCGTATTTTTTTCCCCTTTACTACAACATCTTTTTTTCTTTTTCTCAGGACAATTTTGGAGAAAATATTACATACAGAGAAAGAACTTGGGATTATGATATTTTGCTTGCAGTGGCTCGATCAGAAATAGCATACGGTGTACACGGTGAGCGCCTTAAACAGTCTAGGCCAGAGGTGTGACAGCATTGTTTAAACCAGACAAACAAGCCGAACTGGTTCTCATTTAGTTAAGAAGTGTGCTTAGGGCTTGGCTAACATAACAAATCCATTGTCCTGATTAAATTTGTTAATCAGTACAACAGAGCAAGCTTCTAAACACTTTTTTTTTTTTGTGTCAGACTCTGGACATAGGCTTCACAGCCTGCTCCCAAGGCCCAGCAGTCCTCCAATGTACCATACACCTTCACATATCACCACTTCGGCGCTAACGCCCACCGTCCATATTGAATACATGCTAGAGCTGTCTCATATAGGACTGGTGTATTGGTACTAGTGGGGGCATTTTTACGACACGTCGGCGGGTCTTCTGGTAGATCAGTAAAGTCTGCTGCATGACATTCAAATCCCTAAACTGTTCCCTGTTTCCCTGTCCCAGAGGGGATTTGAACCAAGGTCCATTAAGATTGCAGGCCACCTCTCTACCGATTCAGCCACCGATTCACCCACGTTACTCTCATATATGAAACTGCTTCCAGTGTATTCGTTGATAGTATCCCATCTGGTTTGACTTTAACACTGCCTAGACGTTGAAGCTCTTCATATCACGATTTATCTGTTTTTACCCAAAACGCCCCACAAATACAATTCATCACACTCCATGCAAGGAACACTGCATCTCTGCCATCCGTTCTCTAAATAGTTTACATGTCTTTTTCACATGTCTTTTTCACATATTCGCAACATTATAGTGGCCGCTCTTATAACTTAAGTTCCTGTTTTATGCATATATCGTGGGCCATTATCGGTAACTGCTGTGTTAGGTGACAGTTTCTCTCACAGTACATTACTGCCTGTGGCTGTACTTCGGTAGATACATAGTGCGTCCTCATTGGTTCTGAGGATGAAATAAGGAGTATATGTAAGTTTTTGTGATTGCTTTATAGATTCTTGAGAACAAATCCTCAGAGTCATAAAGTAAAAGCTTGTTAGAATACCGTGTTATGAAAAATAAAAATAAAACAAAGGTAAGAATGGTATTTGACGATGGTTAGGCGCAGATTGAAAGGGCCTGGGAGAGCAATAGAAAGGACGTTTAAATACTTTACCAGTTTGGTGGTTTAATACAACAGTCGAATTTACACCCATTCCCAGTGGTGCTGCTGAGTGAAGAGGGAGAAGGGGGAGGCAGACGTGATGACATGTGTGACGACGGTGAGGTGCAGGTTGAAACGGCCTGGGAGAGCAATACAATGGCCACTTAAATGCTTTACCTGTTTGGTGGCTTGATAGGTTGAGAGGCCGAGTGATCCAGGGAGCTTCATAGTTGAGATTCTCGGCTCTGATACCTGGGATGCCTTGGGGTGAGTGAGGCAGGTGGGATGAGGGAGGTGGGGCGAGGCAGGTGGGATGAGGGAGGCATCAGTAGGACCCGGATGGTTCCACTTGACCGATGGTATGGCTTCTGGGAGTCACGCCTGCTGACTGTGGCCATGAACCACGTCTCCTGTGCCATACCTGCCCTAATGGTCTCGCTCTGAAACGTCTCATTCTTGGTCTAATGGCTACGCTCTGAGACCTCTCATACCAGTACTTGTTCTGGTGTTTGTACTGTTTGTGGTTCTGATAATTGCACTGACTGGCTTTGAACCAGGTCCCTTCTGCCATCACAAACCGTTTATTGTCTCGCTCAGAAACCTCGCCAACTTGATCTGATGTTCTTAATCTAAAAGCTTTTATACTCTGTTTGATATTCGCTTTCTGAAATCTCTGTCATCGATCGAAGCTTTTATTTTCTAATGTTTGTGCTGGTTGTGGATCTAATGATTACGCTGACTTGCCATGAAGTTCTCTTGCTCCATTCCTGGTCAAATGGTCTCGCCCTGAAACTTCTTGTACTTAGTCTGATGGTGGTGTTCTGGTCTCTCATACGATTGCATACAGAGAGTGCAAGTCTGAGATGACTGTGTGTGTGATTATCTTCTCGAATACTAAAGATTCAAGAGACATGACTACTTCTGTTACCCAGGTAAAAGTTGAAATGACTGCATTACCTTCCCGAATAACAGAAATTACGGAGACATCACCTACCTGTATTCTTGTGTGTGTCATAAGCAGCGCGTGTTTCCTTTTTGTTGTTCTTGTTCCTGTTGCTTTTCTTTCTTTCTCCTTTTATTATTCTTTTTTAGAAAGCTCTCACTGAAGTTCTGCCTGCCTCGAACATCTTCTCAAAACGCACCCACAGACCGTATTTCTCCCTCATTGCCTCACCAACCACTGCTTTTCCAGTCTGTCCCATCCACTCCCCTTCACCCACTCCATCAGTTTTTTGGCCCTGCCCACACCTCACATCGTTTTCAAGAGAACCTTCTTCCGTCATACATAACCCGTTTCCACTGGGTGTATTCTCCCTGCCCTGCCCCACCACCCACTACCATGCTAACCCATCCCATACAGTGCTCTTCTCTCCTTTATCAAAATTTTTAGAGGATGTGTCTGATTTGCACCTTACAGGTAGCTCTACAACGCCCATTTCCACAGCTTACACTTTCCTCCTTTCCCAGTCCTTCTCCTCCGCCCACCCTGTACACTGAATAGAAGAACAAATAATTGACATACGAAACATTTAATTGATTCGGCTGATATTTAAAATAGACTCCATCTTATTTAGAACCGACAATAATTATGAGCGAGCGACCGCAGCGAGCGAAGGAATCAAACGTAACGAAGTGATGTTTGCCCTACCTTCAGCTGAGAAACGAGCGGCCCGACACGGCATGGCCCAACCGCGATGGTTTTCAGAGGCTAATAACCCTTCTTCTGTGTGAGGTAGAGAAGAAATTCTTTCAGCAGGAAGTAGATACATTCAGTATATTTTGTTTTTAGCCATATATTTACTCATGAGACCAAGGAAACCCCTTGGAATCTCATTTTTCGAAGGGAATGTACCGAGGGCTTCAACTGACATGTTCCACTATGAAATCGATTTAAAGCACTATGAATGTGACACATGCAATGTATGAGTTGTTTTTCACTTTGATATGTTGAGAGAGAGAGAGACAGAGAGAGAGAGAGAGAGAGAGAGAGAGAGAGAGAGAGAGAGAGAGCGTGTGTGTGTGTGTGTGTGAGTGAAAACGTGAGAAAGTATACATTTTAGAGCAATTATTCCTCTGTTATTGTTCAACTGCCTCACCAGAAATGTTTAAAGTTTGCACCATGATGAAATTATGATGATAGGCGTATGTACAAACGCTCGCTCGCTCGCCACGCGCTCACAAAGCTCACTTTACTGGTTTGTTTTGACCTGATTCGATCTATTGAAATTGAAGTGGCATGGAAGGGCTTCAAATACCAGAGTATGTCGCATCTCAAAACACTACACCGGTGGGGCTGATGGTTGGCACAAGCTTTCTTGAGCAGGACCTGAATCGGTGTAATGGAACTCCAGTGACCTGAAAAGACCAGAAACGACATAGACTGGATGAAATAGGCCTAAATTGTTCTTCTTGGGTCTGAGCATGGCTAACATTAACTTGAATGCATAAAATGAATCTAAGCTGAGCTGAATGGTTGTAGGTGGAACCCAACTGAATATGAAATACTTCAAATGGAGCTGAAGTTGTTTGAGTGAACCTAAAGTTGCCTGAATGGAACTAAGCTGATGCAACTGTATAAATTCTAAGCTGAATGGACATGAATTGGTCTGACTGGACTCCAATGGATGTGACGGCCTAAAACAGCACTAATTGGTCCTAAACTGACCTGAACTGACAAGACTGGACGGAATGGTTGTGAAGACCTACAGTCCATTCACCTTATTTGGCGGAGATTTTCATCCTTTTGGAGCCTGTTTCTCGAAGCCCAGTAAATAGTGCCATTGTCAGGTGTTAGTCTCTTGTTATTGCTCAGCTTTTAAGATGAAGAGATGGCAGTTTTACGCCAAGTTAAAGTAAACCGCACATAAGGTAGATTGAGTGGTCGTGGATTGACTTGATTAGTTGTAAATGAACCTGAACTGATGTGAATGAAGCTCAGTTCTTATAACTAGGCCAAAATGCATGTCAGTGGCCTGAATGAATCTGAATTGGCCAGAACTGACAATAAAATTACATTAGTCCAAATTAGGTCGCGCAGGAAAACAACAAGTAATGTTGGTTGTTCTTGACTCTTCTGGGTGCTGACAAATTTTGACTGACACCTAATCTGGCACGACACAGGTACGCGGTCAGCGAACTCACACATTTTTGTATTGTCCAAGCCAAAGCAGAAATTACTGTGTAATTATCTTCTTAATTAACAGATACTTTGGAGACATTTTTTCTTGTGCCCAAACAAAAGCTGAAATGACTGCAATTATCTTCCCGCATAACAGAGATTCACGGGACGTCACTAATTTGCATTTCTGGCTGTATGTTTTTATTTTCGTGTGTGTTTTTTCCCGGTGCAATCCTCCCGCGGTGCACTTGGCGGCGGTCACGTTAGCTGCACATGAGGGTCAACGAGCACCACGGCTTATGAGCTGGGTAGCAGAGAGAGAGAGAGAGAGAGAGAGAGAGAGAGAGAGAGAGGAAGAGAGATCCATTCTGAATAATTCTTCTGTCTCATAGAAATACAAGTACAGTATAATAACCCCTTCACGGCGATGTGAATTATAACAATTCATTTAGCCACCACTGACAGTTTTCCTTAGTCAAAGATAACCTGTCAGACTCATTGGATTAAGAAATATTTTCATTGTCCATTAATACTTAAATTTCTGGAGTAGTTACGTTTCTTGTGAGTTTCCTGCCATGACTTTCAACAGTTTCAACTTTAAGGCTTCGAAGTTCCTGGAAACAAGCGTTGAAGTAAGTTAATGGACATAAAGTTGAAAGTAAAAACTGTATAGGAGTAATAACGTTTGGAATGCAAATGTTCTTGGTGAAATGTAGACCTATAAAATTATAATTGTTAGCCAAAGTTTAAAGGTTGAAGCAAACATGGAGTTGGGCTGATCCTGATCGTTGGGACGTGCGTGTGAGTGGCAACAAGAGCACCATCACGCTGCCACCACGCACCATCACTGACGCTCGTGCTGATACTGGTACCCTCGGCGGTGCAAGTGTAATCACAATTTCGAGGGGAGTCTTGCAACAGGAATTCGAGACGAAGTTACGGTTCTACTTGCTGAATTTTGCTAACCCAGTAAAGGACTGGGCCGCAGGGGTTTCCTTTACCTGAACGAAATCATCTGGCGATAACCAGCATTTAATTTAGTTTTCATGTGTCTGACTCTGAACTTAGGCCTAACTGCCCGTTCCCTGAAGCCCGACAAATCTTCAGTGCACTTCACCTTTACAAGCCCCCACTCCGGCGCTAACACTGACCGTCCATGTTGAATGTATACTAGGGCTGTCTCATACAGAACTGATGTAGTGGTATTAGCAGGGGTGTTTTTACATGCCGGCGGGTCTTGCGGTAGATCAGTAACTTCTGCTTTAACGAGACTGTATCTGTAAACTGTTCCCTGCCCCAGTCGGGATTCGAGCATGAGACCATTGGAACTGCAGGCCACTTCTCTACCGACTCGGCTACCCCCCCCCCCCTACCCCTCAGATGGATTAAAAAAAAAAAACACCCTTTGGAAGGCAATAACATCCTTCAGCTGAATAAGTGACAGAATCACCAAGGTATTTGCCAGTAAACGAAGAATATACGAACGTGTGCTTTGTTGCCCATGGCTGCCTCAGTGGTGGCTGGTGGGGCATCTGGTTGTGCATGACTGGGCCATGGGTGTGGCTGTGGCTGCGGCTGTGGTTACTACTTGCTGTGGCTGCAGTTGTGGCTGCTGCTGCGGCAGCGGCTGTGGCTGCCGCTTTGACAGCATCTGCTGCTATGTTTGTGGTTGTAGATGTGACAACGGCTGTGACTGAGGCAGCAGTTATAGCTAAAGCCGTATAACTGTGGCTTGGCTGTGGCTGTGAGGGTCATGGCAGTAATCTGTGGCCAGAGCTCTGCAGCTGATCCACCGATACACCTCACGGCAGCAATCACGACTCTCTTCTTCCCCACTGCTCCTCCCCCTCCTCTGCCCCACCAACTCACACCCTTCCTATCTTATCAGGCCTCGTCTCCCAGTAATGCCAGTGGGTCTGTTTTGAGGCGGGGCGGGTTTTTGTTGTGACGGGGGTGACTTGTGGGAGGGAGTCACGCCAAGCCCCCGCCGCCTGCCCTGTAATCAACACTTGGCCAAGCATTATATTAGAGTCATGTCCGTATAAGAGAAGTAGGTTTATGCTTAGTATACAAACATGATACACGTTGTACTAGGGGCGAAGGCGATATTTGCGCACCGGCGGAAACGTTGTACCCATCGGAGGAAAGTATTTTACGAGATTATTTTCCCGCAAGAGTATATTTTACCTACCGGAAGGGAGTATATGCCGCCTGAAGGAGAGCGTTTAACCCTTTTCCTGGTACAGGTTTGCTTCGGTATCTTATTCCGGCAAATACCAGGTAATTTCAACAAGATGAGAAATAATCCTACCTGTCCAGAGGTAAGAAAATGTCCTTATAATCATCCGGTGTTTATTATATCACTTAGCTATTTCCTTCAGGCAAATAAGAGGCGAATTTGTCTAACGAATGATGTCCTGACACTCAGAGTTTTAAAGAAAGTTGTTATCCACTTTTATATTTACCCAGTGAAGGAGAATATTTACCCATCAATTTAACCACCGAGAAAGGATATTTCACCCATTAATTACCAGCCTTGGGGAAATATTTTACTCATTGTAGGGAAAATATTTATGAAGAAGAACATTTACTCATCGGAAGAGAGTCTTATTTATTTACTCAGCAGGGGAGAATAGAGTTAGTCACTAATTTACCTACCAGAGGGAAGTGTTTACCTACCGGCAGAGCGTAGTTGCTCATCAATTTACCTATCGAAGGGAAATATCTGTCCATAGGTAGAGCGCATGTATACCCACTGGAGGGGAATATTTAACTTTTTCAGCCGTGGGACATCTTTTAAATTTTGTTCTTGCCATCCCCAGACGATTTTACGAAGTACATTAGAGACTTTTGGATCTGAAGGGGAGAGAAAAAGCCTATTCAGCACAAGAGGCCTTTTGTATGTGGAATAAAATCATCTTACAATATCAAGAACAAAATTATGTTACCCTGCTTCAAAGGAAATAAGGAAGATAATATTTACCCAGCGGAGAATATTTACTGACCTAAATTTTATCCACCTGAGGAAAATGATTACCAACCGGAGGAGAATTATTCAGCAGAGGAGAATATATACCCACATGAATATTTACCCGTTTGAGGGGAACGTTTACCCACCTGAATATTAATTAGGGGAGGAGAATATTTATCCAGCAAAGGAGAGCAAATCCCCATTGAAAGAGAATGTTTAGGCACTTGAATATGTACCCAGTAGAGGAGGAAATTGCCCAGTGGAGGAGAATGTTTACCCACTGGGGAATATTTACCCACTAGAGAAGAATATTTACTCACCAGAATAGAGTAGTTCACCCCTTCAGCATGGTCCATTTTTTTGTATTTTTTCCGACTGATATAAACTTTGCAGTTGGGAAGAACATCTCTCACTCATGGAAATAAGAATGATATCACGTAACCCCCCTCACTACGAGAGACATTCACCAAGCTGAATAAACTTGTCTGGATGTGGTGAAATAAAGTAAAAAGTGCCCTCCTTATATGACATCCATCCATCCAGCATCCAATCCTACGTTGTCCCATGAGGAGCGTAGGAGCCCGGGGCTAGGCAAGTTGGTCCTGACATTTAAAGTAGTGTGACCAGCCTCACTCATCCCTGAGTGGTCTAACATGAGTAATAAACCCCAACCACCCCTTGGATATAAACCTTCACCGGGTGAATCCGATTGGAGCGCCATAATTACCCACTAAACCACCAGGCGCCATAAATTGGTTATATAGTTACCACCCAGCGTAGTGAATGGTTTCCTGGTGTACAGGAAACCATTTGGCTTGTCACTAATTGTAGAGTCACCCACAGGCAGAAGGAAGAGGAAAGAATGTAGGAAAGAAAGACGGAAGATGGAGTGTAAAGTCACCCGTAGGCAGAAGGACGAGGAAAGAATGAGGTAAAGAAAGACAGAAGAGGAAGGAAGGAAACAAGGAAGGAGGAGAGGAAAGGGCAGACACCCGAGAGCAGCAGTATATCGAGTGACTGGACCATTTTATTATATTATGTTCGCCACCTCCAAGCGATTCATATTTAGCTTTGTTTAAACTTTACGTTGTGAGAGGATTAATCGATTTAGTTTTTCAGGACCCACTCAGCGAGGTATATGTCGTACTCTCAGTAAAATGGTATGATGTACAAGAATAAAGAATAAACAACGTATTAAAAAAAAAAAAGAGTGCAAAACCTCCTCACAACGAGACGTCCTTCCTGAGCTCAATTCCTTCAGCGCTAACATTTTGTAGTATGTTATCGTTGCTGTCGTCACACCTTTTTATTCGTACTTTTTTGTAAAGAGATTTTTTCGAGTTGGAAAAGTTGATACAACTTCTTTTAACTTCTTCTGCATGTTTTTTTTTTCCTTTATGCTTAGTAAAATCATTTGGAGGTACCAAAAAGAAACAATGGTATGACGCTGTTTTTGTGTAGAGGATAATAAAATATTCTGTCGGCAGCAAGAAAATAACAGGGAAATAATCATCGTGCGGAGAGGATCGATGGAGCCTTTTTTTTTTTTTCTCCTTCACTCAATGATGTCCTTGAGATGCGTTTTGGTAGTAGTTGGGGAATGTGCCACTTGACTCCGATAACGTAGTTGATATTCTGTTATTGCTGCCACCAGACGATTTGACTCAGCTTTGGAGAGACTCTTCGGACTGGAGGGGTTGGGTACAGCCTTCATTGACCCCTTCACTGTTAGAAGTCTGTCCAGGCGAAGAAAATGTCTTGTTGTTAGCAAGAGTAAGATAGAAATAATACATCACGTGACTAAAAAGGTTAATAGCGGCTGCCTTTAACCCCCTCATTTTTTATACTGTCTCCTAAGCTGAATAAAGTCGCCTGGAGGTATAAAGAACTCAGAAAAAATAACTTGTATTTAATTTTATGCTAGTTGCCCTGACATTATTTTATTATTAATTGGAATTCCCACGTAGTGAAACGGTTAATGAAGGATACCGTATATTTATTCCTTCCAATTCGATAAGTCTGGAT
>JAGKTI010025899.1:0-13797 GCA_018397915.1 Birgus latro | reverse complement strand
ATATTAGTAGTGAAAATTTTGACCGGGCAGAAATTGATTTCAGTTATATCGGCATATGCTCCACAGGTAGGATTGGATGACGCAGAGAAGGATAGATTTTGGGATGATTTAATACGTGTAGTGAGTCGTATGGGTGATGATGAGGTAGTGGTTCTGGGAGGGGATTTAAATGGTCATGTGGGTGAAGCAGCTCAAGGTTATGAAGGAGTCCATGAAGGATGTGCATATGGTGTGAGGAATGCGGAAGGGGAAAGAATACTCGAGTTTGGGGAGGCTATGGACATGATTGTGTGCAACACACATTTTAGGAAAAGAATCAGCCGGTTGATTACGTACGAGTCCGGAGGAAATAGTAGTCAGATAGATTATTTTCTGGTCAGGAGGGTTGATAGGAGATTAGTGAGGGATGTTAATGTTATAGGAAGCGAGGAGTGTGTGCAGCAGCACAAACTGTTGATTTGTGACATGGTGCTTAAGGAACGAGTGATGAGAAGGAGGACATATGTACCTAGGAGAAAAATATGGAAACTGGGACACCAGTCCGTAAGGGATGCCTTCTATAGTGAGATGAGGAGAGTGGTGGCTGAACAGGAAGCCGTAGACAGAGGCGTTAATGAACAGTATAGAGCCCTTAAGAACAACCTCTTGAGAGTTACCGATGCAATATGCGGTTGGACAAGAGGCCCACCAAGACATAAAGTAACTTGGTGGTGGGATGAGGGTGTAGAAGCTGCAGTTAAGGAGAAAAGAAGGCTTTTTCGGGAATGGAAGAAGGGTGGTAACAGGGAGGAGTACTTGGCTGCCAAGCGCAGGGCTAGAAGAGAGGTATACAAGGCGAAGTCTGAGTCACAGAGACTTTTACTTGATAATCTAAATCATGGAGAAAGGAAAAATATGATTTTTAGGGTGGCAAATCAGGTGAAGAGGGATAATCGGGACATTGTAGGTGAGCAGTGTGTGAAGAATGATGATGGAAAGGTAGTGGTGAACAGTGAGGATATTAAAGATGCATGGAGAGAGCATTATAGCCGATTGTTGAATGAGGAGTTTGATTGGGATAGAGAAGGTTTGGAGCCAGCTGATCCAGTGTTTGGCCCTGGGCCTTTGATTGACACTGCTACTGTGAGTCAGGCAATAGGCAGGATGCAGGTGGGGAAGGCAGCAGGTGTGTCTGGGTTGACTGCCGAAATGTTGAAGGCCTCAGGAGATACTGGGGTGAGGTTAGTCACTGACCTGATAAATATGATTATACTGTATATGAGTGTGTTGTCCCAGATGATTGGCTGAAGAGTGTAATTGTAAATGTGTACAAAGGAAAGGGTGATGCCCTGGAAAGGGGAAATTACAGGGGTATAAAGCTCTTAGATCGATAATGAAAGTAATGGAGAGAGTTCTAGAAGGTATGATTAGAGAAAGTGAATATCGATGAGATGCAGTTTGAGTTTATGCCAGGCAGGGGGACCACTGATGCCATATTCACTGTTCAACAGCTACAGGAAAAATATATTGGAAAGAAAAGGGAATTGTATTTTGTTTTTGTTGATTTGGAAAAGGCCTTTGACAGAGTTCCTAGAGAGGTGGTGATGTGGGCAATGAGAAAGCTGGGGTTGGAAGAATGGCTGGTTAGGGTGGTTATGGCCATGTACAGTCACGCTCCCTAATTTAGGCCCACCCCGAGCCAAGCCGAGAGCTGAGGGAGGCAGTAGCCAGGGCTCTTAAACTAATGTGTTTACTAGCCACCCCCCTCCACCCCTCAATCCCCCCCTCCCTCTTGCATCCAACATTCATTCTCTACCTTACTGCATTCCTTTCCACCCTCACCTCTTATGAAACAATCATATACTGAAAAGGACAATGCTGGATGGTATTAGACAGTAGATTTTAGAAAACATAGGGTATAAAAAAAGATAAGAACCGAATATATTATTTTTCTTAATAAATAAACGCGTTCGTTTAAGAGCCGTGGCTACTGCCTCCCTCAGCTCTGGGCTTGGGTCGGGGTGGGTCTAAATTAGGGAGCATGACTGTACATGGGTGCTCACTCAGGTAAGAGTGAATAGAACTTTGAGTGATGAGTTTTCCTTGAATGTTGGTGTGCATCAGGGATCAATTTTGAGTCCCTTGTTGTTTATCATGGTGCTTGAAGCCCTCTCACGTGACTTCAGAGATGGACTCCCATGGGAGATGTTGTATGCTGATGATTTGGTGTTGATTGCAGAGAATGAAATGGAGGTGGAGGAAAGATTTAAGAAGTGGAGAGATGGTATGGGGTACAAGGGCTTAAGGGTAAATGCGGATAAAACAAAAGTGATGATATTAGGGTTGGTGGTGGTACAATCAGAGGAGAGGGGGAGTGGCCATGTGCAGTTTGCCACAAGGGTGTGGGAAGTAATTCCATCTTGTGTAGTATTTGTGATAAATGGGTGCACAAGAGATGTAGTGGTATTAGAGGTAGACTGCGAGATGATGCTGATTTCATGTGTGCGGCGTGTCTGGGAGAGCAGGTGGAGATTGTTAGGCGTGAGAGGGTTGAACTTGGAGGTGAGTCTCTTGAGTGTGTGGAGGAGTTTCGTTATTTGGGAGACATGTTATGTGCCGGAGGTGGGGCTGGAGTTAGCTCGGTTGCTAGGGTGAGAAGTGGTTGGAAGAAGTTCAGGGAGCTGTTGCCTCTCCTGACATTGAGAGGACTCTCATTACGTGCTAAGGGGTCTTTGTATGCAGCATGTGTTAGGAGTGTGATGCTGTTTGGCAGTGAGACCTGGGCAGTAAAGGTAGAGGATATTCGCAGGTTTAAATGTACAGAAATGACAATGATTAGGTGGATGTGCAGTGCGTCCCTGTGTGCAAGACCTGGGGGGGGGGCTGGGTTTACGATGGAAGAGTTGAGAGGTAGGATGGGACTGGAGTGTATTGGTATTGTGATGAGGAGAGGTAGGCTGAGGTGGTCTGGACATGTGGAGAGGATGGGGGATGATAATTGGGTACAGAGGGTGAGAGGTGTTAATATTGGGGGAGGGGTAGACCGAGAAAGACATGGGACGAGGTCATTAAGTGTGACTTAAGGGTTAAGGGACTGAACAGGGAGGCTGCCAGGGACCGAGCAGCGTGGAGAGCCGCCATTAGGTGACCAAGGCCGACGCATGCAAGCATGTTGGAGCCTTCAAAAACGAAACAAAACGATAATAAAGTGAGCCTATTGATGTAAAACATGTATAGGACAGATATATAAATATACCTTTTTTTCTCCCTCTCTCGAAAACTGGGTCAAGAATCGTATTAAAATGTTGGCCCAATATATGTATTGTTGACCATGCCTATCAAACATGCAGCTAACAGAGTGATATAATAATACATCATCCATCATAGATCATCTTCATCTATTGGATAATTGTAATATATTTTATATAACAAAGAAAATTCGACTGAGATGGGCGTTTTCCACATGCTACGGTCTTGTTATAAAACAAACGTCTTATTTTTGGTAATGTTTTTATGGATCTAAACTTGTTTTCAGCTTAATAGATCATAGTTGATAATATTAATATTAAAGGAGCAATGGCGTACACACAAAATACATATGACTGGTCTATATAATGGTCAGAGTTGCAGTAATAACGAACTTCTTCCGTGGCTCAGTGGTAAGATTCACGTGTTATGTTGGAGGCGCGGGTTCGAGCCCCACACCAGGCAGTTAATTTAATTTGTTTCATTTCAGACATTCCATCACTTGGCAGCAATTCGGGACATAAGGAGATACTGAGCTGGCAACATATCGTAGTGTGTACTCATAGATGTATGTAAGCTGGGTAAGAGACTCCACTAAATCAGCTGTCAGATGCATGGGCTGTACGGTAGGCATTCAGAGGACGAAGATTCGAATCCTGACTTTTTTTTTTTTTTAGAAGCATTTTAAGGCTAAAACTTTACAATGTTATTCCCTCAAAGGAAGAAAAAGTCATTTTCAAGATCTGTTAATTTCGAGCTATCCAGACACCCTTGCTTGTAAATTGGCCCGATTACTTGCACCCGATTAAGGCACGATTAAGGCTTCCATCACCGGCCCATTACGAATCCTGTATTGTACCGATACATCCCGGGGTGCGAACGGATAACTGATATAAGTCGGACCATGTGTTTTATGTTTGCTGGGTGTCAGCTGCCAAATATTTTCCATAATCACTTCTAAATCCTCATTCTCTGGTTACATTTTATTTACTTCATGCTTTGTGTCCCATATTTGAGTGCACAGGCTATGAAAGAGGTGATTTTCTCAGTGATTACCGTGTCTCTTACATACGTTCACTATCTAGTCACCTGGTGAACATTTTTCCCCTAATCACCTCTAAATCATAATTTTTTGGTATGTACCATTCCCCTTATATGTATATGTATATATGCCTCCCTCACTGTATGCCGCCCTCACTGTATACCCCCCCACTGTATGCCACCCTCACTGTATACCCCCCCACTGTATGCCCATTTGTTCTCCGGGTAAGGCTACCACATTTCTGTTAGCGTGCAAAAGGTCGAGCAGTTGAGATTTATGCTGTGGAAAATCTTTACAAGTTAGGTTTGAGAGCAGGTCACGTGAACGAGTCGGAGCAGATCCCGTAGAGTTAATGGCACATATACCGGTTGGTAGACTATCATCATCAGTAGGGATAGAGGATTCCTGGCACACCATTACGGCCGCTGGGTATACTAGGAAATCTCCAATCTTTACACCACTTTTAAGCTTTAGTGGAGCATTCATGACATTGAGCAAGTATAGATAACATAGACTGTCCTCTAAGATCGTGCACCAGGCTGACTCATAAGTTAAGCCATTGACACAACACGTCTCAGGTAGTGTTAGTGCATCCACTCCTTCTTTCGCACCGACAACACGAACAGAGACTGTGGTGAACTCATGCGGTAACAATATTGTGCACATATTCGTTACTGCACGCCTCGTCTCTGCGTGTTGGAGAACATCAGTTAGACTTTGTGAGGTAGGTAACTGAGACATGTCTGAGTCAGCTGTAGTGCTGTTGTTAGAGGAGGCTGGAAGAGCCTTTTCTGAATGCTGAGAGGATGTATCATCAGGTGTTTCCTTGCTCTCAGTCAGCGAAGGAATGAACTCTGTAGTCTCGGGTGATGATGATGATGACAGCTCGGCTTGTACTGTACTCTAAGGGAGTGCGAGAGTCAGGGGGGACTGAATGACTGAAGTTACTGGCAGTACAGGATGGGGACATGGCATACTGTAGACTGGGAACCCAGAAATGTCTATACTACTACAGGCAGGTAATAATGTAATGGAGTGTTGTGCCATGGTGGGTAAGCCAATACGGGCATCTGCTGGATACTTCAAGTCGTTAGTTACGTGAAATTCTATTGGGAAAGGGAGCAAGGCGCTGTCTAGTTGTACTTACAAGGTGACTCTTCCCTTGACCTTAAACTCTGAGCCACCACATAAGCGAATGTCTGGCGGTTCAAGGAAACTGACGCGATTGCGGTGGCGTTGAATGATGTCTAAGGAGGTATCAGAAATCAAGTTTACTATAGATCCGGTGTCCATGAAGAACGACGTTGGTATGTCATTACTCCATCCTAGAATGACAAGACCTGAGGAAGTGATAGGTCCTACATGGCGGATGGGGAGTTGGTGTTCTGTTGCTATGTCATATTGGTCCAATAGGGGTGCGGCGCTTCCCCCGACTGGTGGCGATTTAGGTAACGACACTCGTCGGAAGTGTGTGTCGTACTAGTCTTGTGATATTTGCATGTAGGGCGACGCAAATGGGAGGCCGTACACCATCTAGTGTGGGAGTAAGGCCGTGTGTGTTTACGGTCGCAACTGTTTGCTCGATGTCCAGGCGTACCACAGTGCCAGCAAAGGATCGAGGACTGTCTGTTCTGTCGGACGCTATAAGGGGAATGGTACAGGTAACGGTTTATTTATTTCATGCTTTGTATCCCATATTTTAGTGCATAAGATGTGAGAAGGGGTGATTTTCTTAGTGACTGCCATGTCCGATACTTACTTACACTATGCTGTCAACTTGTGAACACCTCTGCCTTACTCTCCTCAAAATCATCATTTTTTGGTTAAAATTCAATTAATTCATGTTTTGTCTCCATTATTTATGTGAATGGGGTCTTAAATAAGTGCTATGCATGTTCTATACGGAGGTAGGTAGGTGGTTTTCTGATTTAGGTTGGGTTACGTTAGGGTCAGGAATGACTGGTGCTGGAGCTTCAGGGCCACTATCTGGACAAGGTCACTTTCCGGTCATGCCATTGGCTTTGTTACAACGGATAGTGGAAAGATTACTGTATTCAAATGGATCAGTATTCAATATTCTCTTAGGCCTAAATCTGTACCTCAGCTCAAAACTCTTATGCAATTAGAAACAGTATACCAAATGGATAGATTATTCAAGTGGACCAGCCGATATATGCTTGAATTACATAAACTAAGGAAAGGGGGCGGGATTTACTGTGGACAGACGTTAGGCAGTGGTTAATCCTGACCCATTTGGCTTCAGGAACGTCTGACCTGCAACAGGAGCAGCAATCTCCTTATTCAGTACAAAAGGAGTCAGGGAAAATACCACCAAGTTAACTCATTAATGTATATGAGGATTTACATTAAACGAGTAAGGGGGGGGGGGAATACAGTGTTCGAGCACTAACCTGCAATGGAAGAGAGTGGAGCGGCAATCTCACTGTTGAGTGCTGCTCCCGGTCTTATATAAACTTCTATCACAGTAGGCTATTCGAGAATTGGCTAGAACTTAACTGATTAATTGCAATATCAATGTCTCTTCTAAGATTTCTAAAGAATATGAAAAATACGTTTCCACTCAACACACATAGAAAAGTGACTTACAATGTTTAAAATTTTTGTGATAGGCATAAATAAATAAGAATCTGAACAATTTATCGCCATGCTGGTTTTATGGCCTTACAGTGACTTGCAATGCGAGGCCAGTAACGCAAATTTCACTCTCACAGATGACTATTATCAACAGTTAAAACTCAGATAGTTTTCAATTCACTACTACATAGTTCAGAAGGGGAACACTATTAACACTGACATAACAATCTCTAGATTTGTGTACGAAGGTAGACATTTACGATTAAGTCTTGCTAAAGCTTACATGGCTATGCACGTTCGCTGGGAATCAGCTGATCCATATGTATAAAAGTTAATCACACTCGTACAAATGCTCGACTTAGTACTATCAATATTAGAATCATACTAACATTATGAATATCAACTAAAACTAAACTTAAATATATGACGTAATGGCTAAAACTGAACTGTGCAGACCACATTTACAACAATACTTAAGCTTAAGATTACACTTAGAATACTAGCTTATCCTACACTTAAAATTACGGCACTATACGAGTCCTTCCTCCGGGAGAAAATATTTTAACATCGGAGGTCAACATTCAATTCATTCATCTACATTTCCTACGGACGTGTGTGCAGGGGGGACGACTTACCAAATTTGACTGTGAACCTCTTTATGAACTTAACCCTTTTGCGCACGGTACTGCAATTTGCGTTACATGTGGTGTGGTGTGCCAAAGCACAGGACCTCAAATCGCGTGAAAACGCGAAAAAAAACCAGAAAATAAGTTTTCGGTCAATTTGCATCAAATTTTGTAGCGTTCTAGCAGCCACGTGTCTCTCCCGAGGTAAGACCTTGGCAACACTGCAATGACTCCTATGTGCCTGTACGTAGTGATAGATTCTCAGTGCTCCACTAGCAGCCAGACAGCAGGGTCATGCTGTGTTGTGTTATCCCTTTAAATCCGCCATTTTCCCCCTCCCACCCGAGGCTGAAGCCATTATTGAAATATTGTGATTGTACAGTGTTTTTTTACTATACTGTGAAGTGATTGTGTCCATTGAACATAGATATATTGTTTGTAAAGCACTGGGGCCCATTGTCAGCCGTTAGGCCTAGAGGCAGAGTCTGGTTTGTTATAGCGGGGTTTCCACTCACCCTGCCCGTAAACTGATGTATTTTACTCTTATAGTGAAGCCATTACTTATATCTGTAAAACATAGTGCCTGGATTATTGAAACAACTGACCTCCCATTTCAGGCATTATGTTATGCCATAGAGATACATAGACATATGCATTAGTTGCTAAGGGAACAGGCGGTCTCTACGCCATACAGTAGGGAAAGGAATAACAGAAGAGGCTGGGATGGAATCATGTGATAGTGTTTTATATTGTTTATGGTTCAGTGTGAAATATACGTATAAAATAGTGCAGCGAGTGTTCACCGAGAAATATTGCGTGCATTGACTGACAGCAGAAAGTTATGTAATGATCAGAGACAAGAAAATACGCCACACAGCGACACATATATGACATTATATACATATGTCGTGCAGCGAATGTTCGTGGAGAAATCTATTGTGTCAATCGCATGTGTTAGGCAAACGTGGTGCAAGGAACAGAGAATACGCCACACACACACACACACACACACGCATACACACACACACACACACACACACACACACACACACACTCACTCACGCACCCATGCACACACACACAACTCACACACTACCTAACTCATCTTCAATCCCTTCAAGTTCCTGCCAGCAGCTCAACACCTATGGAGCAAGTGAGTTATCCATATTTTGTTGATTTGTACATTGACCTGTTTCTACATTTCTATATTTTTTTTCACAAATAAGTATTGTTTTTTACATATACACATATGAGATGGAAGAAAGTTCAGCAGCTTTAGTATCAGTACCTAGCAAAAACAAACTAGTGGAAATGTCGAGTTACTGAGAGCACTATCAAAGAGCATATTTCACGTGTATAATTTAAGTAAAAAAAATAATAGTAAAACGTAACGAGCGAAAATATGTAAGTATTCGTGAGGCAGGGAAATTGAGCGTTTTTATCTCGCTTGCGGGCGAGGAAGAGTGTTCTATCTTTGTCGTCCATTTACTCCAAAATTATTGAACGCATCGATTTCCTGTAAGAACCATGATAAAGATCAGTGAATTCTACGTATGTACAGGACATAACTATGTAATTTTTCTAATGAAAAGTTGTGGTTACATAGGCGGTTATTGTGCGCACATGACAAAAGTGCACCACGGCCGCGAGTACCCTGTAGTTTTTTGTGATTTACTCGGAAACTATGAGGTGTATCAAAACAAAAAGGTATCAGGAGAAAGATTATTAATTTCTACATAATATTATGTAATAAAAACGTAAGGCGTGCGAGAAAACTTCTGCAGTATACCTCCCTGAACAGAAATCATTTTTTTTTTTACAAAAATGGCTTTTAGTTTTAGGCTATTTTATCGAAAACTACAAATCGCTTCGCAACTGGACATACCTCAATAGAAAGCCAATGAAATTCTCAATCAAAACTTATAATAACATTTTTCTGTATGATGGAAAACACTCGAACGACGATGTTGGGAAGTGAGATCAACGTTCCGAAATGTTTATTCATGGCAGCCTTGTGTACTTTTATTCGTATTTTTCTGGTTTTTCTTTTGGCTTATCAGCTAGAACAAACATCGGCGAATAAGATGATGTGAGTTTCAGGGCAACATTTTGAGGTTTGGGTGGCGAAAATGAGGCGAGAATACATGTAATTTGCATACTGCGGGCTGCCGCGCGGGGGAGTAAAATCGTGAGCCGTGAAACTCAATAAAACTTACCGTGCGCGAAAGGGTTAAGATAAAGATTTCCCTGACTCTTCCTCCTATAAGTGGCGCCTGTCGGTCCACAAGTAAAATCGCGTACCCCAGGGCATCGCTTCTGTCACAATGAACTCTCGAAATTCAGTGCAAAGATGTGCCCCAGCCAACCTCCTGCCTGGGTGGCAATATGGTCGTCTCACCTGGACTGACCCGTACTCTCGCTGCCAGGATCGTCCCAGGGGCGCTTCCCATTCATACAACCTACTAACTAATCGCATTCACGCTCCCATCCATTCATTCTTACGTTTCCAGCTCTCCACCTAGTAACTGACGAGCACCTGTCAGGTTCTGAAGTCACTGTTCCACCCTAGACCGTTTTGACGGTAACTTGAGGGGGTTCCATGGTTTTCATTCGAATTAAGGCAACCCAATATTCCCACTGAACTGGGCTGCGCCCATAACCCAAACTCCAATGAACTCTAGACACAAGATTAAACTCTCGATAGATGAAACTTTCTTTTGAACTCTAAACTGTCATAGGCAATAGTTAGACAATCTGACCCTCACACATTTCACTATCCATTGCTTAACTTAATACTACCATAACCAGCTCTGAACACTTAACATTCCTCATTAAGTCTCCGGGAAGGGCGTCTCTCACGGGGCGGTAATTGTTCGTCCATCAGATCAGGTTCAAAGGCTTCTTCCAAGGGCTCTAAGAGCCACTCTCCTCTTCCATAAGAGGGCTTCACTTGTCCTGTGGCTCTTTGTATCTTTTTCCCCATGAACACATTTTCTACCATGTACACACTTCCATCAAACAACACTTCCACTACATTATACGGACCGTTCCATTTCGCATTAAGCTTCCGACATGTACTGGGTGCCACGGTTTCCTTCTTAATCCACACAAGGGTTCCAACTCGAACTGCTTGATTCTTCCACCTTCCGTTAGCCATGTCACTATACCGACGCATCATCTTCCTGTGTATTTCCAGAATGAGAGCATGGGCGACAGCCATCTCGTCTTCCTCACTGTCGATGGAGGGTAAGGGTGCACCGACCAGCCTAGGTGGATGGTGAGAGAAAAAGGTGAAGTAGGGTTGCTGTCCCGTGGATGTATGGATCGCCTGATTCATGGCAATCTGACATGGCTGGAGCGATTGGGGCCAGCGAAGCGGGTGGCCCTGACATCAGGTGGAAAGGACCGACTTCAGAGTCCTATGCATCTGCTCAGTGATTCCATTCCCTTGGGGCTGATAGAGGGGTCGTGTACAGGTAGTAGAGGGTGTTTTGGTGTTGCTGGCAGAACCACTGGAAGTCTCTGCTGGTGAACTCGCCTCTGTTGTCCAGTACGATACTGCGAGGGGTGCCATAGTCTGCCATATACTGCCCAAGTTTGTCTGTGATTTGTGTGGCCGGTTTTGTTTTAAGGGGGAAGAACCTAACGAATTGGCTATAATTGTCCACTACTGTAAGAACATTATGGTAATCCTGGACTCCAGCAACCATATCAGTAAGATCTATCCCAATCCTCTCCAGCAGCTTATTCACTGCAGGCAATTCCTTCCACTGTTGCTGCAATCCAGCATCCCGTTTGAATCTCTGAAAAGTTACACATTTTTTGACATATTCACACACATCAACCTTAAGATTTTACCAGTAATATAGTTTTTCAGCCTTTTTAATAGTTTTCTTTTGTCCTAGATGACCAGCCAACTCATGTGCATGTTGAAGAGCCTGTACAACTAAGGCATGAGGGACTATGAGGCTGTAATGAAAACTACCATCTGCCTTCTCCCACACAAAATATAACACTTCGTCTATTAAGGCAAACTGGTCTAATGTGGCTTTTGGTAGTCTTTTGACGGGAACTCGACTGCCTTCGAGATACTGCGCTAGTTCTTCCCACACAGGTTCTTCTCTTTGACGGACCTTCATTTGTTCTCGATCTAATCCAAGCCAGGTGGCTTCAGATGGACGGACTACTACTCGAACTGGGTGTGACAACTGATCTGCTACAAAATTGTTCTTAACCTTGAGATACTGGATGTCATAGTTATATTCTCGCATTTCTAGGATCCATCAATTCATCCAAGGTGATTTAGACTTACGCTTGAATATACTAGTGAGAGGTTGGTGATCAGCAACTACAGTAAAACGAGTACCCCATAGATAATGATGGAAGTTACGGCATGCAAAGACTACAGCTAGGGCCTCTTTATCCGTCGCTGAATATCGTGTTTCACAGGGGTTCAACTTTTTAGAAAAATACCCGATCCGCTTGTTGGCAGCACCTGATTGAATCTGGCTCAGGACTCCCCCAGCATGAGCGTTACTAGCGTCTGTAGTGAGGATGAATGGTTGTTCTGCCTGAGCTCTAACTAAGACAGGGGCATTCGTGAGGCAAGACTTGAGTTGTTCAAAGGATTTTCTGGCATTCGTCCGTCCAGATAAACGTTACCCGAGATTTAGTTAAGTTGGTGAGGGGCACAGCATTTTTTTCAAATGATGGAACATGTTTTCTGTAAAATCCGCACATTCCTAGAAATCGCTTTACTTTCTTTATGGTGGTGGGAGGTTTCATTTTTGCGACTGCTTCAACATTCTTCGGATCAGGTGTGCTTCCTTTGGCAGAGATCTAATGACCTAGGAAGGTGACTTCTTTACAGCCAAATTTACACATACTGAGATTTAATTTCACTCCGTTGTCAGTGAGTGAGTGATTCGAAAAGTTGCCTCAGCCGTTGTAGTAGGACAGGAATTTCAGGTGCCCAAAGGATCAAATCATCCAAATAATTCTTAACCCAACCTTTCTGTAAGAGAGGTGCTATACTGAGTTTACCGAGACATGGCAGAGATGCACCTCCCTTAGGGTGGAGTGAGGAAACAGCTGAACTTTCCCTGTCACTGGTTGGCCAGTGGAGTCCAGCAGAGTGGATAAACATGACGGCGCTTACATTTTCCCCAGATATTCCCTACGGTACTGCGTATTACTTATTGGAATTATTGCAGTCGCCATCTAGAACGAATATGCTCTTATAAAAAGTCATATACTCTTATGTAGACTTTATGGTAATGAATAAAATTAGATGAAAATAAAGTGACTAGCTAAAATATGAGCCAGGGAACTTCTAAAGCCATACAGGTTCTCCAGGTGTCACCAAGTTGATCGCATTGTTCAAAAATATTAAATATTGGCAACTGTAATTGATAAAGTAAAATAAATGAATGGACGGTGTATAGTAATAGAATATAGATATGAACATTTACGTTCTATAATAAGAGGGGTTAGTTAAGGCTATATATTGATCGAAGCCTTCGTTGTGACAAACTGAACACCCAAAGCCAAATTCACAGCATACATTCGGACAGTAGACAAGATTTGGGCGAGGTGAGGGAGGGGCACAGAACGTATTAATCTCAAGCCAAGACCCCCTTCTCTCTCTCTCTCTTTCTCTAACTTCGCATTGCAAATTCCTTACATATGAATATGCTTATTGGGTAACGAAATCGTACATTAATATCCTTTATACTTGAACGACATGAGGGAAAAAAATAATCACAAAAGGAAATAACAGAAACACACACACACACACACACACACATGCTCGCTGGCGCAGTGGTAGCGTTCTCGCTTGCCATCTGTTAGACGGGAGTTCATGCCTCGCTCAGGTTACGAAAAGTTTCACTGACGAACTGGGTGGTTACTGTCCCCCTTGAGCAAGGGGATGGGTGTGTGCGTGTGTGAAGGTCATAGCCTTACCCATAAATCGGACTATATGAGCTCTCAGCTCCCTTCCAGGAGGGTAGAAGCTGACAATCACTACCATCAAGTGATTCTGACCGACCCGGTGAGTTACACACACACACAATCTTCCTTGGACCCTTCCTCCTGGTCAGGTCAATAGGTGAAGTCACAAGGGACTCATGAAGGCAGCCTGTATGGCATATATATATCTATCTATCTATTGCCAGACGCCATAATCCCGTAAGGGGTGGCCATTTGACTCAGTTATTTGTTTTACAGGGAGGGGCACTAACCCTCCACCAACCCACTTGTTGACACGTAGGGAGCACGTATGGTTTGGTTATATGGTTACCACCCAGC
>JAGKTI010025898.1:0-13797 GCA_018397915.1 Birgus latro | reverse complement strand
TATAAGAAAAACACACTTAAACATTTAAAATCTTAACTCCCTCCGTTTCAAACTAGGAGTCCTTACTAGTTCTTAGACTCCTTCCGGTTTCTAACTAGGAGTCCTTACTAGTTCCCAGACACAGACAACTAGGAGTCCTTACTAGTTCCCAGACGACAGACAAATAAATAGCACTGCTGGTCAGTTATACCCGCGGTCACAAAGCATGTACTTCCACTTACTACCAGTAATGCTCGCATGCTGGCTCCCTGGAACTTTACTCTCGGCTATACAGCGACGTCTCTGCACCAAGCGCGCCAAGCTGTCTCACCGTCCTCCAGCTTCTCTGTGTCTGCTCTTCGCCAAGTTCTAGTCTGAACTGAGGTCTGTACCCCTTTCTGGCCTCAAAAGGTTGCCGATATTCGCCAGCAGTCATATGGGGTGTGGTGGGTGATGATGATTCACCCACTCACCCAGCACCGTCACCCACATGTCACCCGCTTCACCCACCGTAGAGGCCCTACCAGACTCGCTGTGTCAGCACCCGCTCTCACGGTCTGAACTGCCTAGCCAACACTTTTCCTGTGTAAACAACTCGACCAACACCACCCGCACTACTCCTCTCTCTCTCCTCCTCCTTCCTCTATTTATTTCTTCCTCTCAACCTCTCTTCCTTATTCCATCTCCCTATTGCCCACAGCTGTACACCGAATCGCTACTCTTTCTCCCCTGTCCGCACTTCATCCTAAACTCATTTCCGGCAGGCGGTGTCATTTGCACCTCTGTCACCGCTGTGTGTCTTACACCTGCTCGAGGGGATGCATGTCGGCTTCCCGACACAGGCAGCTCTTTGAGTCGTCACCGGGAGAGGGGCGGATGGTGGGGGCATTTATGGTTCCCCTCCCCTGGGGACTCCGAGGCATGATTTTTGAACGTCATTATGAGAATTTTGAAAAGGAAGTGTAGTGTGTAGCGTGTATGTAGTTTGGTGTTGACAGAGAAACTTGTATAGGAGAGCATGCTGGTCTACTCTCTGTGTAACTGAGACACTGAAAAAGTTCAGCAAAGGAGGATGGTCAGGAACAAGTCCTGAGGGCTGATGAAACGGGAGCTCCAGCTCTCCCTGTCATCAGCTTTCCATCCTCCCTGGGAGTACTGCCCTGCTCGACTGGTGCTACAGTCTCCTCACCCAAATGTGTTCATTATGCTCGTGTTATACATTTCAGCAAGGTTTACTGCATTTCTCCTCTTTCGTTCCTTTCTTCCATTCCAAATTTTCTTATACATGCTTCTCAATTATTTGATTTCCCAACCTTTGCATTGAAGTCTTCCATGAATATAGTATATGTGGTCTTTTCTTCTTTCATCATCTGGGAGAAGCCGTCATAGAATGTTTCTATTTCATCATCTGAGCTTTAAGGAGTCGGTGCATATACTTGTATTACTTTCAGGGTATATTTTTTACATAGTCTAATAACAACCATAGCTGCACTGTCAGATACACTGCTGAATATAACCATGTTGTCTGCAAGATTTCTGTTAATTAGAAATCCTACATCACTAACTCTTTCATTATGCCTTCCTCTGCAGTAAAATAGGTGGTTGCTGTCTTTGAGCTGAATTTTTTCCACTCTTTTGTGTCACCAGTGAAAACCAATTTATGTAAAGTGAATAAAAAAGTTTTTTTTTTTTCGTCAGCACATATTCAAGGAAGCTTAAGTATTAGTAATATGTGTCTGATAAAATGATAAACGGGATTAGAGCTTCTTTAAAACTTATATCTTAAGGTAACCACTGTTTGGCCATTTCTTTAGTCATTTCCCATGTGGCCCTAAAATGTGACAAAATAACCCCCAGCTTTAAATCTTGCTTGTTATAGATTACTTGCCTTCCGCCATTACATTCGCATATCCCATGTTCCATCCACAGACTGTTACATCTTTCCGCTCAGATCGGCGTGGTCTGAAGTCTTTCTCATGGCATCCCCCTTCTCCTTCTTGTTACCCTATTCCTCACACTATATATATTTTTAAAATGTAAATATCCCTTATTAAAATCCCATCAGACTCTCTCTCTCTCTCTCTCTCTCTCTCTCTCTCTCTCTCTCTCTCTCTCTCTCTCTCTCTCTCTCTCTCTCTCTCTCTCTCTCTCTCTCTCTCTCTCTCTCTCTCTCTCTCTTTCTCTCTCTCTCTCTCTCTCTCTCTCATGGCCACACCACCTAACAACACATGAACAACATCGGATTGTACATTTCTCTTATAATCTGTCCCTTCTAAATACGTTCTAAAGTCAGTTTCTGTTTCTGGTTCAAGAACGTTTTTTCTAAAATCAAGAAAAATCATTTTAGGGTCATTTCATTGCGTTTTTTCAGTTTCTCACCAAGTAAAAAAAAAAAAAACTTCAAACGCAACACCAGCATAATTAACAAGCATTATTAGTGCTATTTTTCAGGATAACCTTTGAATCCTATGGAGCATTCTACAAAGACACCTTTTCTCAGTCCACATCAGAAATCCTTCGGGAACTTGGTCGTCTGCTGTATGTGGGAGTATCAACATTGGACGGCCTCAGAGACTCCTTTGTTATGAGGCGAGTGGCTTTTATTATCATTTTTTTTGGGGGGGGTCTGATTCATTGGTAATTTTTAATCACCGTGATATAGCCTTTATTTGAAAATGACTTTAATTTCAGCTGGTAACTGGAGGCCCGATAGGTTTGCACAGAGCTTAGAATATACTGGCATAATTTTGTCATTATCATGAGATAAGCTTTCTGTATCTTACCCTCCTAAATTTCAGATATGGTGGCATTGTATTATTTAAAAGGAAAGTCTATCTATCTGTCAATGTATCTATCTATCTATCTATCTATATTTCTATAGCCAGACACCATATTCCCGTAAGGGGTGGTCGTTTCTCTTTGAGTTAGTTGTTTTACGGGGAAGGACACTAATCCTCCGCCAACCCACTTGCTGACACCTAAGGAACACTTATGTGTTATATGGTTACCATCCAGCAGTGTAAATGGCTTCCTGGTTGACAGGGAACCATTTGGCTTCTCACTCAATGTAAAGCCACCTGAAAATTATAGAAGAGTAATATAAAGTGACAGGATCGATGTGAGAAATAGGAAGAAAAAGAGCACGCACAGAAAGATTGATCAAGTTGATGGAAGGTATGGCGGTTAATTTCGAGTGATAAGCTTTAATGTCTACAAGCGTTTTAGTTAAAGGGAGAGGGGGTTTAATCTTGCAAATACTTATATTGCCAACACGGATAATGACAATATTGATTAATTATATTCATACTAGTTCATGAGGATGTTGAGGATGACTGATGAGCAAAAAATTTTTACTCGATATTAAACAAATTAATAATCACACATTCACGTAAAGTTATATTAGATTATTGCCTTACACTATTTTGTTATACTCAGAAACAAATTAATGCACTAGGAACAGTCACGTCTTGCTAGAATATTAGACTTCCTTTAAATTAAACTCCTTTTACTATTACCTGGCCTAAAATTACCGGCTGTTAATTTCCATTGCTGAGTTGTAATAATCGATGAACAGTGGAATTTGATGCTACTCACGATGATGCTTTAAGGAAAGGGTATAGAGTCATAGCATTTTATTCCTCTACCAAGGAACTATATGAAAGAAGCTGCAAAAGGACAAAAATTTAGGTCAAGTTAAAGATCTATAGCATAATATTTACCTTTATGTTCTGCACTTATGTGTACGAGTCAAACTTCGCTGCATCTGGTTTTCTGTCAACCCTTAACTTCGAGGGACAACTAATCTGTTTTTGTCTATTTTTGGCTGTGTGTTTCACATGATTCGATTTTTTCCATGTGTATTCGTCACAGTTTGGGAAGATTCTAGTGTGTCTGTAGCCTTCATTAACCCCATTACTAAAAAATCCTCCACTTGAATTGAATAAAATCATCAGCAGCAAGAACGAATAACTAATAGATCATTAGTGTGTTAATGAGACTCACTACTGATAACAATGACTGGGTCCTTGAGTTTGGAAAACCCCTCATACTAAAATTATCGCTTTTTTTTAAATAACAGACAGAGGAAGGAAAAACAAATGAATTAGAAAAAAAAATCCATACACTAGGTTACTGGTGTCCTCCATTCATGAAATATCTGTAACAGTTGGACTTGAACAGATGTAGGTTGAAGTTTGGAGGGAAACAACTCTGAGGAAGCAAGTTCCGGAGAGATGCAGTTCAGGGAATAAAAGAATTCTGATATGCGGAACTTCTGCAAAATGGCTGTGTGATACTCCAGTCATGAACGCTGCCAGATGCCCGTGTAGCACGAGGGAAGGCATGGAGAGGTGGCACAGTGGACACAACTTCGTCTGAGCAATTGCCATAAAAATATCTGTAAAATAATGCAAGGGAGGCAACATTCCTTCTTACTCGTAGGGGTGGTAAATTATTTGTAATAGCAGGGTTATTAATAATTCCAACAGCTTTCTTGTGAATTTTGTCTAGTTGTTTTAATGCAACCATTCACATTCATTCCACAAGAGTGAGCAATATTCGAGTTGAGAGCGCACCTAACTTTTGTAAATTACAGCCATCTGCTCGTCGCTGAAGAAGTTACGGACTCTGTATAATAATCCAAGTTTCTTTGAGGCGGTTTTAGCAAGTGATCTGACATGAGAGGTCCAGCTGAGGGCACTGTTAAGTAAGACGCTGAGAATTTCAATACTTTTGGAGATGGGAATATTAGCAGCATTGAAGATAATACTGTATATGAATCAGCCAATATCTGTCTATTAGTAAATTGTATATACTTGGTTTTACTAGCATTAAATGAGACAAGGTTGTTTTGTCCCCATTCACTGATCATAGATAAGTCTTGATTTATGGATATGGCTGGGCTGAGTTGAGAATTAGAGAGATCAGACTTTGCAAATGGGAGTCTGAGTGTGAATGAACTGTGAAGTGTTGAGTCGTCAGGAAGAATACAAATGGAGAGAATACACCATGTGGAAAAAAAATAAAGCTCCTTCTGATAATCCTGTAGCTTTCGTTTTTTTTTTTTTATTAGTCTCTCCAACCGTGTGTGGTTCAAAAGGGTTTACATGATCCATGAGGAGGTTGAAATTCATTGATCCTATTCTGCCACTCATGTATTATCGACTGGTCACCTAAACTAAGCCCCCTACGCTCCATGTGGGACAATAAGAAAGTGGATGATAGACAAACAGATAAACAGCAGAATGAAAAAAAAGAAGAAAAGCGGCCATGATGTGGAAAGGTTTAAGGGTCACGTCGTCAACATCACCATCATACCCATCATACCGACTTCTTTTTTTCCCACACAGCGTCGGGCTGAAGTGGCATAAAGAGAGCCAGAGAACCTAAAACAGAGGATGAATTAATGAACAGCTTGTCCAGTTCAATGGGCCACACTCTCACCGTTCAAGCCCATGGAATCCTGATTCCACCTCACGTGCATGTCTTACCCTACCAATGCGCTTGAAAAGACTAAAATTAGTATTATTAATGGTATAATCCATTTTAGGTAAACTCAAAGCAAGAATCAAATGACTTTTATATATGCGTTCTGTTGTTATCTCTTGACTGTTTTTTTAAGACATTTCTCAACTGGGAAAGTTAGCTCAAGCCTTTAAGAACCATTCATTTTAGTATTTGTCCCCAGAGCTGACTAAAACAGTTCATGTGTAGCAACAGTATAAGGACCGATTTGACATTCTCTCTCTCTCTCTCTCTCTCTCTCTCTCTCTCTCTCTCTCTCTCTCTCTCTCTCTCTCTCTCTCTCTCTCTCTCAGGCGGGCTCACATCAACAGCCAGGCCTACATCAAATTCGTCATTGCCCAGAGCTTCATCACTGCGGACGGATCCCAGTCAGTGTACATAGGCAGAGAGAGGATCCTGCCTGCTCTTAATGCCTGGCCACTACCCCACGATGCTCCCTATAAACATCTTTTTGACAAGTACATCCTGGCCATAAGGGAGGTGAGATTAGTTTTCACCATTATCATCCGTCAAACCATTACCTATTTATATAGGCAAATATCCACCATCTATCCATTCGTACACCATTCATACATTCATCCTTATATCATCATCAACAACAACAAAACATCAAACATCAACAATATCTTCATCTGTTATACTGTACATCATTAATTAATTCATCATCATCATCATCCATTAAATATCTCTATATATTTTTTACATGTGTTCGTTTCTTGGTATAGCCAGGGGTCCCCAGATTTTTCACCTCATCGACTCCTTCCTTTAGTTTTAGATTATCATTGACCTTCAAACATTTATTATATGAACGTAATTCGTTCAAAAACCACAGTAATTAACTAACTGTGTTATGAATAATAATAATAATAATAATAATAATGATAATAATAATAATGTCTTTCTATCTACTGTATTGCCAGACGTCTTTAACCCCGTAACGGGTGGCCACAAACAAATCACTTCCATCGCCCTGTCCCCCGCTATTTCACTGCCTTGCTCCCAGCTCACATCCCCCTCTCTCATATATTTCTCCACTTCATCCCTCCACCTCATCCTTGGCCTCCCCCTCCCTTTCCCCCCTTCCACCTCACTCACACTCTCCTCGTCAGTCTCTCACTCCCCATCCTCTCCACATGGCCAAACCACCTCAATGTGTTTCTCCTAATGCTTCCTGTCACATCCATATCCACACCACAACACTCCTTCACATCCTTATTTGTCAGTCTGTCTCTCCATGTGACTCCACATGCTCCTCTCAAATAACTCATTTCCACTGCTCTATCTCTTGACTTCTGTCCTTCCAACAAGGTCCAAGCTTCACTTCCATACGTTAGAGTTGGTATCACAATACTGTGATGTAGTAACTTTTTAAATTCCATGCTCACTTCCTTGTTTCTTAACACAGCTTTCAAGGAACCAGCAACCTTTCCTTCTTGCTGTACCTTTTCAAACACTTCACCCTCGAAACTTCCATCCTTACTCATCACACTACCAAAGTACTTAAATGCACTCACATTTTCCACTTCCACCTTCATCCAACCTCACTGTACATTCACTGACTTCACTTCTTTCAACGACCATAACTTTACTTTTCCCTACATTCATCTTTAGATTCCGTTTCTTACACAACTCTCCCAAACTCATCCACCAAGCACTGCAGCTCCCCTTCGTCTTCACTTAGCAGCACAGTATCATCTGCAAACAACAGTACATGGAGTTTCCAAACATTGTCCTCTCTCATTAGGGCTGCTCCAACATCCATTAACCTTCTTTTATAACCCCATCCATAAACAGATTGAACAGCCATGGAGACATGACACATCCCTGTTTCAATCCAACCTTCAAAAAGAAAAATTCACTCGGTTCACCATCCACACGCATTGCAGCCTTAGCACCCTCATGCATTCTCGTACTCTTCAAGGCATTCAACACCTTCCCATCTACTCCATATATTCTTAATACTTTCCACAATCCATGTCTATCCACCTTGTCATATGCTTTCTCCAGATCCATGAAGGCCGCATACTACTTCTTTCCCTTCTCTAGAAACTTTTCCACTAAAGATCTAAGAATGAATATCTGACCTACACAACTTCTTCCCTTCCTAAAACCTCCCTGTTCTTCTGCAACTAATTCCAATGTTTTTCCCTAATTCTGTCAGTAAATATCCTACTATATACTTTTCCTATTACACTAGGAAGACAAATGTGACTTCATCAAAAATAGGTGATAGTTAAAGAAAATAATAATAGATTTATCATACCTTTTTTTACTAAAATTTTCAATATCATTAATGGGAAGGATGTGTCCGATGAGCATTAACCCGTCACGTTCCGACCGATTTCCTACCTCCGATACCCCCCAGTCCTGAGCAATTTTTTTTTTTTTTTTTTTTTGAGGGGGCTCAAACCTTCGGTTTTAGTGAGAAACATCGAAAATTCTTAGAGAAATCGCCCTCCTGAGCCTATAAATGGTATTACAGGTGATGAGTCAGCCTTACCTTTCGTTCTTTTTCAGGGTATTTGGCCTCAAAGAAAACAAATTATGGAAGGGTAAACTAATTCAAGCCATTTTGAATTACATATTTATTTATTTATTTTGTATGAATTTTTGTGTAGTACAAGACTATATTGGTTTTCACACAGTTACTGTATATAGGCAACAGAAGCATTGTTCAGTCACCAAACACATCCACATATGGCACCTTCCTTTACGACATTACCACCTCGTCACTTCTGTTTGTTTCTTGCTCTAGCTTCTTTATTTCTTTCTCCTCCACCTCAGGAATTACTTTCACCATGAATTTCGTCATTGGAGAGATTGTTGCGCGACATGTCTTTACTGACCAGGTCACTGCTAACAGGTGAATTGCAGAGTGTGGGGGGGAGGGGGGTCATGTGGGGCCAGGCAGTATCTGTCACGAATTTTCTACATTGAAAAATCGTGTTAAGTTAAGTCGTGACATTGGGTTGTTTTGCGGGGAGCAAATTATTATTATATGTACGATAATTTTAAGTTGTTGGGTTTCGCTCTGGGCCGTTATAAGCCTGCGTGCGCAGCTCCCACCTGCGCCGCGTCGAGTTTTCAAACGGGACCCCAGTCTGTCCATAGCCGCGGAACGAATTGGGTCATACGCCTCTAAAGGCTTGAGTGATTTCTTTATTTCAGATCTCGGCTTGAATCGGCGTGTGTTCCCGAGCTCCCACCCTCTTGGTGATCGACTATAGTACAGTCTCATCCATACCGATCAGTAATTTCTGTTTTTTCCTAGCCTTAAGCTTTTTGAAATATTTAGCCGTTTGACTGAGTGAGTGAGTGCATTTCTTTCATTTGATTTGAATTGGAGTCATGTAACATAAATTTATTTGCTTGTATTTAATAAATTTACAGTTCGTTTTCTTGAGCTTTGTTAAATGTAACAGCCGTGTTTAATTTTCCCACTTATTTAATATAGTTTTGCTACTCCGCATTAGCACAACTTTTGAATTAAATCACGACTGCTACTTAGGCCAGCTTTGGCATCACTCCTTAAATCCATTGTGCTAGCTAGGAGTTTGGCTCAGCCAAGATCCTGTTATATTTATTATTATCATTTTTGATTGTTGAGGGGGAGAAACTAACTTTCTTAGAGGCCAACAGTACGATATTGCAGCCTAATAGAGCGTCTAGTTTCTGCTGCGTACCGTTGAGAAAGTCTATAAATTCTCGACTGTCGAGAATTGGCGAAGTGAGCCAGCGTAGAGTGAAATCGCCGCTCGATTTCACAAGTCTATTCCCTCTTAGTAAATGACTTGATAGTCATTCATAGCACACTTAGCTATACATTGTATACGCGGATATACAATATCCCATTATCTCTTGAAATACGTAAATTTCCCGACATCTGGTGACAACGCCAGAGAAGACTGATAAATTTCCCCTGACATCTGGCGACCTCTTACAAGGATCAGGTCAAAAGCATTAAAGTTCCCCTGACATCTGGCGACCTCATTCCAGGATAAACTCCTAGCCTAAATTATTACCAAATCACTCACTCATAACCAGTCTCAGTTGTCACTCGGTCTCAAACCAAGCACGATGGAACACAGTACATTCGTGCAAGAAGCTAAGGAAATGGAGCTTACTAACCCCCAGGAAATTCGAGATTATGTCCTGTCGCGCTTCAGTTGCGAGCAGGAACGTGAAAATGCCGCCCGTGAAAAGCGGAAAATTGAACGCGAGGAACGTCAAAAGCAGCGGGAGTACGAAGAACACCAGAAAGAACGCGAGCGGGTGGAGCGCGAGTGGCAACGTGAACACGAGCGCCAAGTACGTGAACAGGAGCATGTTGAACGCGAGGCACGTGAAGAACGTGAACACGAGGAACGTCAAAAGCAGAGTGAGTATGAAGAACGGCAGAAAGAGCGTGAACTTGAACATGAGCGTGAGGAGAAAGAGAGAGCACGTGAACTTGAGTTGGAAGTCCTAAAGCTAAAGCGAGACTCCTTGGCTTCAGGCACACCGGGTGCAGCCAATCCAAACTCCCCTACTGCTCTCCCAGCACCTTTTCTAGCAACTCCACGTCTCAAGCTTCCCTCTTACAAGGAAGGCGAGCAAATCGAGCCATTTATAGCTCGTTTCGAAGACAATGCAAACCTGTACAAACTGGATGAGGCAGCTAAGCGGCCTCAGTTCCTTAGCCTGTTTGAGGGCCCCACCCTCGACATTCTCCACAGAATTCGCGGAGATAATCTCACGTATGAGATGATGAAGTCTGCACTCATCAAAGCATACAGTCTTACTGTTGATCATGCTAGAAGTCAGTTCATGAAGGCGTGTCTCCAGGAAAAGGAGACAGCCGCTCAGTTCCTCGACCGTCTCACGGAATATTTGGGCGAGTGGATGGAGAAGGACGAGACTCCCAGCACACGAGAGGGAATGATTGACCTCGTGCTGCGCACACAGCTGGAAAAGTCGTGGCCTGCTGAGCTTGTGGCCCAGCTCAAGATGTCCAAAGCGAAGGACGCATCTGAAATGGTAGAGAAGGCTGATGCTTTCTTTACCGCGTACGGATACCAAACTCATAGGCACCAGCTATGGAATAAGAAAGATACTGTTAAGTCTGGGAAGCAATCTCAGACTGAACCCCAGCATCAAGGCCATTCTCAAAATAATGGTCAGGGTCCAAACAAACCGCAGAAGGACCAGGGGCAGAATACGCAGAAACCGGACTGGAAGAAGTACAAGCAGTACTCTAACCAGCAGAAGTATCCAACCCAACAGCAGTACCCTAAGCAACAGCAGTATCAGCCACGCAATCGCCAACCGGGTCAAACTTTTTTGACACCAGCCCCAGTGTATCGGAGGCAGGAGGCAAATGCAGCCTTTATTCCTCAACAAGCGCACGATGGTGCCATTCCCGCCAGCACAGCTCCGCCTTCACAGTTCACTAGTCCCCCTGAGACAGTGAACTTTTCTCTACAGGCCGTCAGTGCTCCTGCTCCCCAGATGGTGAGTACAGCTCCTCATGCACCCAGTTCGGGTACGACCCCTAAGACATATAGTTCACAGGGCACTACGTTTGCCGCATCGTACGCTCCTCAGTCTCATCAGTGACTAGCTACTGCCTCCTCTGACCCATTCACTGGCAACAGTGCTTTTCTTGTCCAGCCAGGGTTTGTGGGAGGCATTTCTGTAAATGTTCTGAGGGACAATGGTTCCTCAGGCTGCTCCATTAAGCAGAGTCTAGTTCGACCCGAGGAGTACACAGGTAAGCACACCCAAGTTAGACTTATTGATGGATCAGTGAGATTGTTTCCTGAGGCACGTATCCAGGTAGCATCTCCCTTTTACACAGGTTCAACAGCTGCAGTTGTCATGCAAGAACCTTTGTTTGACCTTATTATAGGTAACATTCCAGGTGTCAAAAATAGTTGCACCGTAGATGTTGCTACACAGACTTCAGCCGCTGCAGTAACACGAGCCATGGCCAAGGCTCCAAACCGTGTCACCCCGTTGACCATTGCAACGCCGCAAGACCTGATACGCAGTCAAGACGTTGTCCAAGAGCAACAGTCTGACCCGACACTTGCCACAGTGCGTAGAAAACTGGAGGGTAAAGTGACGAAGTATTCACAGGGTGGTCGAGCCAGGTTCCTTCGTAAGCGAGGACGGCTGTACCGCGAGTCACAAACACCCCAGGGTGAGGTTCGATTGCAGTTTGTCGTTCCTGCCAAGTATCGCCGAGCAGTGTTTGAATTGGGTCATTGTTCAGTGATGGGAGGTCACATGGGCCAAAGGAAAACCTCTGACCACATCCATGCTGACTTTTTCTGGAAAGGAATGGGACAGGAAATAACTAGGCTAGTGCGCTCCTGCGATGTGTGTCAGCGTACCACTGACCGCGGGCGTGTCCATCCTGCGCCATTGAAGCCATTGCCTATAATCTCTGAACCGTTTGAGAGAGTAGCAGTTGACATTGTTGGGCCAATCACTCCTAGGGCTAGTGATGGATCAAAGTATATCCTCACTATCGTTGATTTCAGCACACGGTGGCCTGAAGCCGTGGCCCTTAAGAATATAGAGGCCGTCACTGTTGCAGAGGCATTAACTGAGGTGTTCTGCCGAGTAGGTATCCCCAAGGAGGTCTTAAGCGACCGGGGTTCGCAGTTCACCTCTGCAATGATGAATGAAACATTCAGGTTGTTATCAATCCGAGGCTTGCGAACAACGCCCTACCACCCCATGTGTAACGGGTTGTGTGAGAGGTTCAATGGGACTCTCAAGAAGATGTTGAAGTGCATGGCCGCCGAACAGCCAAAAGAATGGCCGCGGTTCATTGCTCCTCTTCTTTTTGCTTATCGAGAAGCCCCACAGCACTCTTTGAAGTTCTCACCTTTTGAACTGGTGTATGGAAGGTCGGTCTGTGGGCCACTTCAAGTCCTTCGAGAGTTATGGGACGATGAAGAACCCGACCCTGAAGTTAAGACCACCTACACCTATGTCCTTGATTTAGCTGACTGCCTCCAGTCGATATGCGAGTTAGCTAAGGAAGAATTGATCAAGGCGCGCGAAGTTCAAAAGGCTTATTATGATAAGAATGCAAAGCTTCGGAAGTTTAGTCCAGGTGATAAATGCCTGGTATTACTCCCCACTGCCCAGAACAAGTTATTGGCACAGTGGAAGGGTCCATACAATGTAGTAGAGCGCGTTTCAGACCTCAACTACATAATCCAGATGGGGAATCTCCGGAAAAGATTCCACATTAATTTGTTGAAGGCGTATTATGAGCCAAACTCTGAGGAAGCTGGCTTTCCTGTTCTAAGAGACAGTGACCAGCCATCAGAAGAAACTGGGGCAGTCGCGGTGATCCCAGCCGGGGTCACTGACGACGGGCCCTTAACCGCTCAGTCCCGGCAGGAGGAGACTGTTGGAGATGTCTTACTTAATACTGACTTAGCATTAGATGACCAAAATGTCATAAGGTCACTGCTCTGTCGGTATGCTGGTGTCTTCTCTGACCAACCTAGACTCGCAAAGGTTGAGTGTCACAAGATTGAGTTGACCAGCAATACTCCTGTAAAAGTTAAGCCATATCCAATCCCCATGCGACTACTGGACGCAGTAGATAAGGAAATTGCCGACATGGAGGCTGCAGGTATCATTGGAAGGTCCTCATCTCCATACTGCAGTCCAATGGTAGTAGTCCGCAAGAAGGATGGAGGAGTAAGGATTTGTGGCGATTATAGGAGGCTAAACTCAATTACTAAAGTGGATGCTGAGCCAATGGGTGACCATATTGCCATCTTCTCCAAGCTGGCAGGGTCACAATATTTCACAAAGCTCGATTTAGCGAAGGGATTTTTCCAGATTCCCCTTCATCCCGAGTGTTGTCAGTTCACCGCTTTTGCTACTCCTAGGGGTTTGTACCAGTACAATGTCCTTCCATTTGGACTTACCAATTCCCCAGCAGTATTTAATCGAGCCATGAGACAAGTGCTCCATGGTATCGTAGGAGTAGAAATGTTTGTTGATGATGTCCTTGTCCATTCTGCCACGTTGGAGGAGCACCTCAGACTCTTGGAAATTGTCTTCAGTAGACTCCAGAGTTTCAACATGACTGTGAAACCTAGCAAGTGTAAGATTGCGCACAGTGAGGTGGAGTTCCTCGGACATATCGTTGGCAACAATTGCTGCAGGTGTCAGGGCGATAAGATCCGAAAAGTTAAGGAAGCGCCGAGACCCGTGACCAAGAAACAAGTCAGGGCGTTCCTCGGCTTAGCGGGGTATTATAGAAGTTTTATCCCCAATTTTGCT
>JAGKTI010025897.1:0-13797 GCA_018397915.1 Birgus latro | reverse complement strand
ACTGTAGCACAAATAATCTTGCATAAGGATGAAATAAACTGCTTAATATGTCCGTTGTAGCTTTCCTGACCACGTGTAGACCACAACAGTCAACCTCTCTCACTTCCCTCACAGATACGCCAGGGGTTACACTGTGCCCTTATGTTGTCTTATGAAAAAATAAGCTGCCTGATATTTGTGTCCTCTTTTCCTCAAAGCATCAAGCTCTTTTCGAATCATCATCTTTGTTGCTAATTGGCTACGAAAAGCAGTCTTCGTATGCCAGATAATAAACCCAGGACACCAGTAATATTAAAATTAAAACGATCAGACTTACCTCCTTCAATCTTATGAGGCATATTATTCTCGCTGTCCCTTAGAGATTTTTTTAGAGACTTCTCTAACTGGAATTTTAAGATATAGCCGTAGATATAGTCTTCATTAACCCCTCTATATTAAGAGCGGCAAGCCTGGTACAAGAGAAAAAACAATTACAGCCAAAACAAAGATGAAGCCAAGAAATAATTTTGAGACATGTAAACCACAAAATGTCACGCGTTTGAAGGGGTTAACATTTCCTAGACTGAGGCTAGTCTTACTAAAGGGCAATTTTTTTTCCACTTTATAGAGACACCGTAATGGGTTAGTCTCAAAAAATTTCCTCCCGAAAATTAGGATTAGTAACACCATTACTGAATCTCATTGTTTAAGTGTTTAAGGACGTACAGGACTTCAAAAGTGTAAGTCCCCAAACTGCACTGACAGCTTGTATACCCTCCTAGGAAAACAGAGGTTATAGAATTTAAATTATAAACATTTTTAAACAGTGACACCCGTTTTATTTGACTAACGTGCTTCGAGTAGTGGTGGCATCCAACATCCACTCTCCTGATGTAGTGCTGCTTATTTTCATTTTCTATCTCGGTCCTCATTGTGTCTCTATCCTCCTCTTCCTGTATTATTCATCCTTCCTGTCTGTTGTTCCCACTTTAGGAGTGCATCGCTTAACAAGCCTAATTGTTCCCTGTAACCCTTTCTGCAATGCCAGGTGGTAACCATACAGCCACATATCAGGGCGATATGCAGCATACTATGGTGCCCCTGTTAAACGAGTTAAGTTTCGTATGGCATTTATCCAAGAAACAAACCCATTCTCTTCCCCACGCCTCGCTATGGAGGGGCGTCATCAGCTTCAGCGGAATATCACATCACAGCCTGGGGCAGTCAGGTGTCACAGGAATTACTCTACACCCCAGACATAATTTTCCTCAGATCAGGCGCCCCTTTTATTAATGACATGAAAATATTGGTAAGTCTCCATAGGTTAAAGAAAGTGAAAGAACAGTATTGGTTTACAAATATAATACATTACATTCACACCCACTACACTCTTAAAACTTCATTAACTCAGCGTGACAGTGTAAAGTGTACAGTGTATTGCATCTTGCAGTCTACTCCACATAGCAGTTTTCATGTCGAACTAAGTCCATAGTAATTCTCAATTTCTTCCAAACTATTCTGTGGCCATAGTTTACTACTTTTCGTTAACTGTGTTCACTTTGCCTTTATTTCCTATGTCCGTATCTGTTTCTTAGATCTTCCACTTTATATCCCCCCACACTTTCTATATTCTCCATTTTTTTCCATATCAATGAGACTTAAGGGATTCACAAGGATTTTTATGGCCATAAGTCAGTAAAATTTCACTACACTATATCCGCCTTGCTCAGCCCTCTCTGCTCCCACAAACTGCTGTTGTCTGCAGCTGCAGTAGGCCAATTGCTGAGATGGTATTTAACATCAGTAATCTGGAATTCTTGAAGCAGACGGTACGAGAAGGACGAGAGACAGTGAGGTGTGGCGGGGATGTGTCCGCCCGTGAGTGCCGTGGGCCGGCTACTGCTTTTACCGCGACCTCTCCCCCATCCAGGTCACGTTGGTTTTGCAGTGACATCATCGTCCACTCTACATTCTTCTGACCTCGACTGGGCAGCCAAGGCACATGTGGAGTTTAAAGCATTATTAATACACTTCGGTAAAATGTAATGTGTAATGTGTTTCAGACATTCAGCCACTCACTCCTCCCAGCCATACTCATTCCTCTTAATTATAAGATCACAATCGAGTATGAATGGAAATGGCTCAGTGCGAAAAAAAAAACCCATTCCGATTCGATCAGAGACGAAGCAGTGATAATTAAATCTTTTAAACAGTGAACGAAGCATACTGTATGTAGGAACCGCTTGTTGCAAAACGAGCTTAGTTCAACACAAATTATACACAAGTATTTAGGACCCTAATTTCAAGACATTTAGTCCAGACAAACTACCCTGCAGGTGCGGTTGCTTGGCTCCAGTTTATGGGTCTGCTCAGCTAGACAGAACGTATTTAAAAAACCAATACATGTTCACGATTTTTCCCCGTCAAAAGGAGTTAATGAGTTTTTTGTAACCCTTCCAGACCAACACTGAAACGAACCACCAACGATTTAATTGACCAAAAACCCTATTCAGCCAGCTAACGGATAAGAAAAAATGCACACTAATACTGCAGGGACCAGAACAATGGAGGTCGTAATTAAATAGTGAAGAGTCAACATTGTGTCAGCCACCGACCCAATATGGTGGACAAAAGTGATCATGTGGGGGTCAAAAGGTCAGGGTGTAGGAGAGAATATGGGGGAAAAGTGAATGCTGGCAGAGCAGAAAGCGACGATCATTACTTAAACCACACACACTAAAGTTCGTTGTCAAACCAAGAACATTACAGCTTGAAGTAAACAAGCTATCAGATGGTAGCTAAGAAAAACATACCTATAAAGAAAATACATAGCCTAACTAATAAAACCAACACGTGAAGCAAGAGAAACACAGGTCACGCTTATTTTTTCAGTACCTTAGTGTAAGTACTTTTAAATCTTACCAACCCCGTTGTCAGTCATTAATCTTACACAATATAAAGTCACTACACCACATGGAAAATAACAAGGGACAAGAAAAGGGGCTAAGCTGCACCGCGCCTCTCATCACTGCTGGCCTATTCCCACCAAACCATACCCACTCCCTGGATGATCTACCCCATTCATCGTTATTGCTACAGGCCAGCACCTTCCTTCGAACAACCCCCAGACTAAAAACCACCTCCCTCTACATCTGGCTGTCGTAGCAATGATTAATATACACACACAAATTTCAAATGTACACATGAATGATATTGATTTACAAATCTTCAGCCACCGGTATCACAAATCACTCCTATCACCTATTCTTAAAACTATCACTATTATATTTTAAGTCCAAAATAAAGCTGTACAATAATACATTTAAAACATACCTCCATAAATGGTTAATCTCTGACTACCACCTTCCCATCAGATACAACAAGCTTACGTCCAACCGCTGCATCCACTGTCCATGTCCTCATCAGTCACTAATCTCTCGAACTTACTCCCTCACGATGCCGTAATTGCTTCGAATAGATTTAAAAAAAAATCTACTTGCCCGAGTGCCAGGGGGTTATCTCATCCTCGTCATGCCCACAGTGGTGTAGTGATATGCTGCCTGGCTCTCACCCGAGAGTCCCGGGTTCGATTCTCGGCGTAGCTGTAATATATTGGATAACTCTGGTCCAGCTTCGTGCACGGTTATTCAGGGCCGACTGCTACCAACCAACTGACTAACTTCATGCAGGCTTATTCCACCTTGACTCGGAATGAAGCACCACAACTACACGAAGCCCTGAACATCAGTATAAAGCACTCGACCTCTCACGATGGCCAGTTTGTTTTTAACTCTTCGAACTGTGAATCTCTGGCTTCGAATCACGCAAGCACGCACAAACGCACACACACACACACACATACATATGCACACACACGTACACCCACGAGCAAAAGTTCACCGACACACATACATACATAAACATACACACATATATACACACACACTCATATACGCACTCACACATGTGTTTGTATGTGTATGTAGGTGTGTGTGTGTGTGTGTATTAGTTCGTATCTCTTACCTTCCCACTCACAAGCAATCCTCGTTAGGTCACACAGTGATTACCTTTTCTCTCACTTCTCTGTGGTACTTAACGCTTGTTCATGTCAGCATACACGTCATGAGTAACGATAATATTACGGCCTGAAAATAACTGCAAATAATGTTGAAGACCAAAAGGCGCCAATGGCTAGCAAGGTAATGACAAACTAGGGCAAAAAAAACACAGAGTAAGATATTGCGGCAATTACAACCCGTTCCTCAATAGACACCTGCAATGACTTACAAACATAATGGTTACTCTGAGCGCAGCGGTTGTCATTAACACGTTTGTATTTATCATATTGCCAAGCATCTATAGTCCTTTCACCTTAACTTGGCCATGATTTTCGTCATTTGGCACATCATTTCATGAAGTTCAGTTGCAGAGAAAGATTATACTGTGGCTGTACATCCTGTCCTTAGCACTTCTATGTGACTAGCATCATATTTTAGTGAATATCTATTGCCCCAGCTCGGCATTCAAGATTGAAAGATGGCAATTTCAGGTCAAGTTCCGAATTTGAGTTTCAGAATGTTGGCAGAAAGGCATACGGCTTATGAGAAGGCAAAAACTACAGTAATTACAAATGGAACAATAGAATCAACGGAACACCTTTGTGTGAGTTCTCCCCCGGAAGCGACCGTGCACCTTTAGTAACGCGTCAGCTCAACAGATGGCGTTAGGGTCGACATCAAGCCTGCGTTTCTAGCTTAAATTAAAATATATTTATCGCTCTCTAAATCACATGTTATTAAGGTTGATCAAAAGTATAGTTCTTTATATTTTCAGGAGGGGGGTTTGGTGACCTTCACCTTCCATCGCTCTAATATGAATTTTTAACACTAAATTTTGCATGCGTCGAGAGAAAGGGTCCATGAGTGGTGTTTCGGATCTGTATTCAAAGATGGCTGTTCAGAGCCAGACATATTACTATCTGGCTACATCTATTTTGTTTATTTAGTGTCGTGAGCGTTACCCAACTGGTACAATATAATGGAAAACACAGGGTAATTAGTACTGACTCTAATACGGACCCTTGCCCCATGAACTCGCCAAACTGTTGCTCAAGATAGCTAAAGCTCACTGTTTTGTGATTCAGTAGGCTGGTTTGGGGAGCCTACAAGGCAGGTCCACGTAAGCCAGTCGCCAGGAAAACGCTGTCCGTCGCAGGGAGAGTACCTTCACCTTGTGGTAAGTCGTTTTCTTGTTTATTTTTTTTTTTTAAGTGTTAGGGTCTTGCGGTGAGGTATATATCTTATTGCTAGTTTGTCGGGAATTTTGTCTTGTTCTACCTAAGTTAAATGCCAAGGGAGGTTGGAGAAGGGCAACTTGTTTAGATGTGAAACACTGTAGTAGTCAGTTCGGTATTTTGGCTTTGGATTTTAAGCACAGAAAGTGAGGAGGATTTTGATAACTTAAGTTAAAGGTGGAGGTGATTAAGTTTATACGGCTGCAGTACTTTAACTATTTCCATTATGCTGGTACTGTACTTAAAGAGAATACAAAGATGGACAAGTGAGCCAGACAGACTCTACTGCCCTAGGTCTAAACTGGGCAGTGGACATATGGAGAAAAGAGCGTTAGTCGTATTAAGAATGTTGCCTTCTATAGTGCACGGGTTAGCTAATTACAAACTGCCGAGTGGTAGTTGCTCATTGACTTACTGGGAACACTGGCAAAGGAAAACTTGTATGTGGAAATAATGCAACCTTACAACTGCAAGGATATTAAATACAGGGAAGGATAGATGGCACTGCTGTCACAAGATATAGCAGAAGCTACGGATTAATACTTAAAATGAAGCAGTTACAACCTTTATAGACAAGTGATTCTTTACTTGGTGGAACACAGCCACTCCCTCATACACTAAATCGTGTTTGAAAACTGAAAAGAATTTTCTGGGCTTCTTCATTCCTAGTAAGTCCCTCGGTCTAACTTTGACTATGAATTGAGGTCTGTGATTGTGATTTTTGCTTTGTTAGAACAAGGTGTGCTAATTTTGACTTCATGCACTTAAACATTACCCAGTGGCTTTGACAAATGAAAGAATCTCTGGGCATGACTGTCTTTGCAGTATTTGATGTTTAAGTACTCTCCTTTTTGTCTAATGAACCACGTACATCAGAATAAGTGTTTCTTCCTTGAAATAACATATTTTTTTTTTAAGAAAGGAGGGGAGGAGAGGGAGGAAGGAGGACAGTGAGAAATCTAAGATAATCTAGAATCTTTCATGTCATGCATCTGTAGTGATGTTAATCTTGCTTCCCACTGTATGTTTAGCGCTACTTGTCAATGCGTAGTTTGTATTTTTTTTGACAGGAATCTAGAGTAGAAAGGTACGATTAAATTGTCACCTAACAATTTGTATTTCGCAGGTGAGGCGACGTTCACTGCTGTCTACACACTGCGCCCACACCAGCCGATAAGTATACTCCAACTTTCGGTGTCCATTTTCATTTTTACTTTCAATTTTGCTTAACTTTCAGTCCTTAGGCCCCTCTCTGCTTTAAGGGTTTGGCTGGTTGTTTTGCAGTATTGGTCAGGGTGAGGGAGTAGGCTTGGGTTTTATTAGAGGTTAAATACTAGGAAATAATTTAAGGGGCAGAAGGAATAAGGTACGACAGGCTTAGAAATTAGGGTGTAAGATTTTTTGATGAGATAGCTACTTAGGCTTTGCTAGGGAATATAATTACTTAGGCTGTAGAAATGTTTGGTGGGAGACACGGTTAGAGCTTGAATTATTTTTCCCAAGTTTCAGGCATCAGTCATCTTGAGTGTATGTGATACAGCAGATATTATACCCATGGAAATTCCTTTCTCGTGTCGCACCGTGATTGGCTAGTGCTAGGAAAATTACGTAGTCCTGCCCCACCCCTAATTGCGCCACGTGCTGTATACCTACATAGGCTGGAAAAACCCTCAGTGTTTACATTTTGTACACAAACTAGAGCTGCTTCCAACAAGTTTATATAGACTTCTCAATGACTAGCCTCTTCCTGGACAAATGATTGTGCTGATCTCTTGCAACATAGGGAATTCGATACTGTTACGTCCTACATCTGCTTTGTTCTAGCTGTGCATCCATTCCTCGTAGTTTCCCTGTGTACATTTTCGGGCATCCACTGTACGGTAGGCTGTTTTTTACACCTTTTCACTTCCTTTCACTTTTCACTATTTAACATTCTAAGGATGCTGCGATCCAAAGGCCTGCTTTCATTAAGCAGATAACCGAAGCTTTAAATAGGGGACACACACTTACCTTGTACTGCTGTAGCTTGATTGAACAGACATTTTCTTTATATACCAACAGCGTTCCGTTTAAGATTTAACATGCTTACTGAATAGCATAGTCTCATAAAGGCTTCTTTTATGTATTTAATCCCTTCCTCTATGAGCTCGTTACCGCAGACGCTATACGCCCTTAGAAAAAATTGTGTAACATCTCCAGACTTGGTCCTCTCGGTGTGCCGAGACAGGGCATAGTAATCTTTAATTGGATTTGCAATACACAGTATTTCGCTCCGTCGCCTGTTCGCCATATATTACATTTGTTTTTTGTCTCTCCTATGCAGAAGTCAAAATATTGGTGTCCTAAGGCACTGTTACTGACAGTATCCATATCTGTACAAAGTTACACCCTTGCCTATGTTCCTTTTCCAGTAATCAGTCTGCCATGTATTCACAAACCATCACTGGTATAAAGTACAGCTCATGGCTAGACTATTGTTGCTTGTATTACACTAAAATTAAATGTTCAGACTTTGGTAATAGTTCGTTGTAGTCAGACCATCGTATTGGCAGCTACTCATCTTCGACAACCTCCACTGTTGGTCCTACTGCCGGCAAGGAAGAACAGTGGGCGCCAAAGATGAGGAGCTGCCATTACGTAGATCTGACTACATCGACGTAATCACTTTGTTTCGGAATATTTACTTTCAGTGGATAGTAACGTAGCAAATACTACTGTCTGTCCATGGGCTCGCCTCATTCTGTTGTCATGGCTTGACTATACGTGGAAACATTTCGGGCTGACTACTGCAGGAGAATCCAAGGCAGGGGTGCAACTTGGTACAGGCATGTGGACAATGTGTTAGTGGCCAAGGACACCATTACTCTAAATAACACGGATATTAGCGCGAATGATGACTTCACAGAAGAAGTGAAAGAAAAAACTCCGATTCTTGGATCCTGCAACCCTGAGAACAGACAAGGGAGCTATACTGCGTAACATACACCATCCAGGATGACTATCCACTATATCCAGCACACAACAAAAGGTCTGAGTTTGGAGTTAAAGGATTTTTGCGCGGGGCGTATATTATTAGCAGTAATGAGTTCATGAAAGATGAGATTAAATACATAACAGCTATTATGGTATGCTATCAGGTAGTCTTGTTAAAACTTAAAAAATATATATATTGCCAATGCTCAAACTGTCAATTCTAGGTATATATGACCCAATCTCAAAGCTTCGGTTATCAATAAGATCTTAGAGAAAGCAGGCCTTTGGATCGTACCCTACTCAGGACGTAAAACAAATCAAAACAAAAGTGAAAGGAAGTAAAAAATGGGTGTAACACACAGCATATCGTGAGTGGATGGCCTAGAACGTACTCGAGGATAGTTCCGCCTTATACACATCGCTGCCACTTCGAACCTTTAAGCGTGAGTCGACCACAGTTAAGCAGCAGCCAGACACTCTGAACTGGCTGGTAACACTGTGGGAGGGGAAAGGTTATGGGAGGAGAAAGGGTGGGGGATAAGGGTGGTTGGAGAAAATGGAAGAAACTCAGGCTGTAAAATCCCTCCCTATGGGTAGTTACATCTTCTACACTATGTAGGAGAGCATTAATGGCGCAAATCAGAGGTGGGGTAGGACGACAGAATTTTCCTAGAGGTAACCAACCGGACTGCTGAACGAGGAAGGGTGGGTAGGAGGGAGGTAATTTCTGGGGGTATAAGAGTCTTTGCAGCATCACTTAAGACTCGGAAGATGGATTCTGCGTAGCCTGAAACGTTACAGAAAACAAGGAATTAAAGATCTAACCTGTATTTCTCCTCCCACCCAAGATGCGGTAGGATGGATACTTAGGCTCTGATGGGGAACAAAGCAATTTATAGAAAATTCATCTAGGGGATTGAATAGGTAAAATAGGGTTGAAACTTTTGATAGGAAGCTGGTTAAAAGGAAGCTAAAGCTAGGAGGCAACTGTCGGTATTAGTAAGGATGGTGTAGGGAGAAAGCCATAGGTGCGAAACTATTTAGCTATAGGGAGGCAACTAGGGATAGTAGATGGTAGAAAAATGGAGGGTACACTTAGAAGCACTAGATGGTAGAAAAGTATACTTTAGTATACTTTGATACAAGGTTCGAAAATTATCCCTGACGATATGTGTAAGTATACAGGTAAGATGCAGGTGAACTTAATCAGCTCCCAAGCAGTCAGGGTGTTAGAGCTCAGGCAAAGTTATAAGATTAAATAAGGGAGTCAGCCAATATCGTGACTGCAGGAAATTCGGTGCTATGTTGTTGGTAAGTTAAGGAGAAACTTGAATTCTAAGTTAGGAATGCAAAGGTTTGGGAAATATAGGTGAAGGGAAATGCAGTACATAAAGTTAAGTACTGAAATACCAGTTGTGTGCGATAATAGTCAGCAGTGGTTAACAGGTAACTCGTTATTCTTCCGTAGGTAACTAGCAATACTTCAGTGACCAACTCGAGCAATATTTCTAACATTATCTGGAATGTTCATGGCAAGACTGAATGGAAAATACAAAGACTGGGCGGGTGAATCTGGCCAATTTAACTGCCCTGAAATCTTTTTATAGATATTAAGTCTGGTCAGTGGACATCTGGAGACACAGGTGAAGATTTTTGCCTACTTGCGAGGTATTAATATTTGACTAGGTGTATTAAGTCTGGCGTTGATGTATTAAGATTCTTCCCTTATCAGTGAGGTATGATATTGCCACCTAGAACAAAAGACCTGTTTCCTTATTTTGTCAGTGCTGCAGTTCATGTACACACACTTCATTAATTATTTTTTCTCAGGTAAGGAAACTCAGAGGTGGAGACAGGATATGGAGCGGTATATGAACGAGGGTGGTGGGTGTTGGGATCAGAGCCTACTGCTTCTCGATAAGGTGAATTTTGTTCGTGGCGACTCTCTCGGGGTGAAATCTGGCTACAAGGAAACTCTATGCTGTGACAGGAGTACAAGCAGCTCAATTTACTGCTGCCATAGCACAGCTGACCCAGACAAGGTAACCCTTAAGAAATCATTAATCAAACTGTTTTACCATACACTGAATGGTTTAGTCTTTTTAGCTTCAGCAAACCTAAGCTGCTAAATACATACTTTGCATTTTCTTTAGGCTAAGGATGATATTTGAGATGCAAATCGGGTCTACATCCTGATGGGTTATTCACCTCATAACTTCCATTGTCCTTGGCGTGACATGAAAGTCAGCATGTTTAAGATATATGTATATTAATGTTTATTCTCGCTACATCAAGACTTGTCAGCTTGGAGAGACGTTGGGAGATGGGGTTCATAGATATTTTTTTAACTTGGTTATTTAATTTTTCTAAGCACTTAAAAATGCTCTAGTGGTTGAGAAAATGTAAATATAATAGAACTGGCGATTAGTGGTAGGGTTAGGTAAGTTTGGCCTTAGCCCTTTGTCATGATTTAATTTAATTCTCGCTATTTAGTAATTACTGAAGCGAGGAAAGATCATTGTAAGATTGCCTACAATTTTATCTATTACAGAATGACACTGCTGGAAGATCGAGAACGGAGGATGGGCTGTTGGTTGACTGAAGATTTGGCTACCTATCTACCTTCTTCCCACCTGTTGGCGAAGAAGTTCCGCATTGATTGCCTTCTACTCAACGGTTTCTGATGCACATCTGCCTGTTTGTCTTCTACTCGACTGTTTCCTGTGCACAAGACCCCAGCTGCCCGTATATAGTCTGTTCGACTATTTCTTGTGCATCAGGAGCCCCAGCTGCTGGTACATGCCTTCTACTGGACTGTTCCTTGTGCTCCATAGGGCCCAGGTACCTATGCTATGCGTAGAAGACCCTCTTGTACTGCATGCGAATCTACTGCGACAAATGCTGTAGGTTACGATAGTCTGAATTTCTACAGTATTATATTAACTTTAGATTTACTGTGAAAACTAGGAACTCAGAACTTTAATACTACGTTTCAGTGAAAAAAAAGAATCAAGCTGTATCTAATGACTAGACAAAATCTAGCCATTTACCTCGACTCGACGTCCCTCTCAAAGAACAGTTTGGTTCGTGGTGACACTGGCTTAAGTCTGCCTGTCATTTCATCGAGAGTTTCTCTGCAATACTTTAACTGTCTTGTGCTGTAATTTTAATATCGATAGGTTTTGCATCGGCATAATAGAAAATTCGCCATGGAACCTTTGGTGTAGACTGTTAAATCTCAAATCGGCTAAATATCCATCACTTTCAACCCGGAATCTTAAAATTTGTTCTTGTTGCCACCAGGCGAATTTTATCAGATCTGTTTTCGATACAGGAGTTAAATATACTGTAACACTCGGTAAATAGTTGCCCATTGTCAACATGCGATCTTGGTTAATAAATTAGGTTTTATCTTTGTCAGTAATTACGGTAAGAATATAATTGCAGTAACATGGCACTGTCTTGCTTGATCTTGATAGCCCGGTATAAAGACAAGAAAATCCACGCTTAAACGAAGATCTAATGACTAACCTGTTTAACCTAACTTCAGCTAACCTTACCTATTTAACCTAACCCAAACTAACCTATTACTAAGCGTCGAGACATTGGGCTGTCACGTCCCAACTCAAGACAATGCACAGTACTTTTCGCTGCTTTGTGTATATTCTGGTTTACCGAAAGTTGATTGGAGAGGTGGATAATAATGCGCACTACTATGGGCAACTTCTAAAACATCCGGCATTCATTTACTCTTAACTAATCGTCTGGCAACAGCAAGGATTAAATGTAACTTGTACTGAAAGGATTCTCTGTGCAGAGCTGACTAAAATTGTCATCACTCATGAATGAGATCTTCAGCAATAGATCAATATGAATAGGATTATAGTAAGTGTTGGTTGATTGCAGAGCCGTAGTGTTAAATTTTACTGACACTGAGCTACGTGAAGTAAGTGAAAAGGATGAAAATCTGGACAAAGTTGAAAAAATACAAAAATCAGCCCGTCACCCACCCATATAGTCTTTATACATTTTAACCACAACTTGAATATCCTGTGTGAAAAATTAAATTCGTGTTTTATATAGTGTTTGATTTAATAAGGAAATATAGATACAACTATGAGATGTATTGTTAATAAATACCCGAATCCTTTGCCTATTTATGTACATGATTATCCTTGGTCCTACCCTATAAACTGGGCATTTATGCTGAAATCACGGATATTGTCACGATGTCTCTGGCAACCAATCTCCTAAGTTTGGTTAAAATGGATGAAATTCTTTTAGGCACCGAAAGGACTATTCTCACGGCCGAAACTATTTTCACGGGGGCCGTAGAATAGTCAGATATTAACCAAATATGGTTGTGTAGAAGACTTGCCTCATAACAAAACCTAGTCGTTGACAATATCTTGATCAACTTCGCATGAAGTCTGACTTTAGAAGGCTGTCTTTAAACAGACTATACTGTACCTGGCACGTTGGAAATTCTACCTACCTACCTACCGGGCCACGTTTCACTTACACTTACTGTCTGTGATTCTTTCTCACTACTACAGGATTCTATACCCTCACTACTGCCCCGTGGAAAACCCTGTGGACATTTTTTTCAGTTACTCACTACCGCCAATGACTGACATGGCTGAGCACATGCTTTAATCTTCCCGCGTGTTCACTATGGGGGGAGGGGGGGAAAATAGAAACATAAATTCTACGGACATCGCAACCCACGTTTCACTTCTGCCCCCGTCCACACGAGCGAGCAGTGCCCGATGGGCAAACATTATCAAATCACGTTCCAATTCACATGTTTAGAGGGTGGGTGGTGGGAACGAGTATAGAGGACGTCATAAGCAGGGGAACCACGGGCAAAGCAACGAAATGCCCCTGCCCGTTGTTGAGGCACTGCCTGCTGGGCTGATTATGGTTCACTCGACAGCAGAAGTTCGTCCTTCTCAGCGTACGTGATAAGAGTCTGTTGATCTGGGAACACTGTATGTGATAGAGTTGACAGTTATGGTTTAAGTGGCTAATATGGAAGAAATGTGTTCGAAGATAAGTTAAGAACACATTCCCTAATGATAAATATTAATTTGCAGCAGGTGGGATAATAGTGTTATTGTGAACTGTATGACATTGGTGTATGAAGATTCATCGTTACGAAAACTGACGCACAAGTTTATCTGGACTGGACTGGTGTTGTCAGTAAGTATTATATGAATTATAAAACATTTGCAGTCCTAAAGGCGAGGTTGCAAGAAAACATTAATTGCAATGTCAGTTACACACTAAACATAGAAACTGACAGTACGTGTTTCGCTAGTATACGGTTTTGACCTTCCTCTCCACCCGTCTCTCCTCTTCCCTGTCACGCTCTGCCATCATCCACGTTTTATCGCTAATGCTGAAAATCGTATTTCTAGGTAGAGTGTGGAAAGTGATCATTAAAAATGTTAAATGAGCTTCTTTTTCTCCTCCATCGCTATGAAGTGTTATTCATGATGAATATAAATGTTAGTAACATGAATAAATGGTACTGTGGTGGTTAGGAGACA
>JAGKTI010025896.1:0-13797 GCA_018397915.1 Birgus latro | reverse complement strand
CTGACCTACTGGTTGCTAGACTGTTCCATTCAATCCCAAATCTACAAAATTCATATTTCCCTCTTGTTATCAGTCTGCCTTTTCCTCTAACTCCATCTCTTGGCAGCCATCATTTCCTGACGCTGTCCATTCGTTGTTTGTTTTGAGAACACGTCACTCATCCACATGCATTTCTATTTTTCAGATGAGATTATATTCTCAATCTGAACATTAACTCCATAGAACTCAGGTTGAAATTGTTCTTCACCTGCCGTCCACCATCTTAATTTGTCAGGAAAGAATTTCAGGAGAACTGTATATCCTGAATGTGTTAGTTTAACTTTTTTTTTTTTCCTCAAGCCTACATTCAGACTCTCCCTCTTCAGCTTACCTATCATTTCTTATAGATTTTCCCTAATTCACAGAAAAGAGCAACAATGTTAACAAGTAGAAATGCACTCACAGAGCACTTACCTCTACCATCACCTACATCAGACAACTCAGATCACCACCAAAATTTATTCATTCTTCCTTGGCCCATGACTAACAACCACATAATTTCACTGAAATCCATCAATGAGTTACTGAGATATGTTGTGGACAAACAAAAAAAAAAAATAGTCCTGAGCAGGAACTCGAGCCCATATCACCACCAAAATTTATTAAGCTCTTCCTTGGTCCATGACCCACATAACCACAAAATTTCACTGAAATCCATAAATACCTTTTAAAGATATCTAGTGGACAAACAAATGAACAAACAAACCGGGGTGAGTACATAACCTCTTCCTAACTTCTTTGGCAGAGGTAACAATAACAGACTGCCCAGTCACTCATCATATACTGGTGCCGTAGCTAATTCCTTTGTCAGCACAGATTGAATTTCTGTTAACATATCTCTTTGCCTGTAGGCCTCCTGGTACTTCTGGTTCCTTGTGGAACTTTTTGGTAGCAGTGTCATCACTATAGTTATTATTGTCATGGACCCAGGTTCATTTGAACATGAAACTAGGTTCATTTGAACATGAAACTAGTGTAGTCTTCTCAGTAGTCTTCATCCCTTCAGTGTACAATGTAGGGAAAGAAGATGAAGAACATTTATATAACTTTTGGTGCCACTGTGCGAACGCATCCACTCCAGCCATCTCTATACAAATCTTGTAGTGCCTTTACATAAATTACTTTTACATACTCCTCAAATTGCTCTCATTACTGCAGCTGTTTAACCCTTAAACTGCGGGGTTGTCGGAGGCGCACCGTGCCAATCCCTCAGGGATATTCGCACTCCGACCGACTTTTTAAAAATACAGTATTTGCCAAAAATCAGTTATTAGTCCTAGAATATAATTACATATGTATATGGCACATACCTTCAGCTTTCTCCTGGGATGTTTTTTTTTAGCACTCGTCGACTACCGTATGACTTGTGGAGACTTCTGAAGCTGGGTAACTAAGTCTCCACTTTACACTTCCTGACTTTCCATAATATGAATACCATTGCCAGATATTAACACTAGAAACACTATTCAATGATTTCCAAGTAGTCTGGAATCCATACTCAAAAAAAACAAAAAAAACACTGTGAAAGCAGTGTAAAATACAAGCGCATACGAGCCTCCCACTCACGCTAATTCGCCAATGGTATTCTGTCATTTCTTACTCATATACACACTCACACTTTATTATTTCTAGTACTTTATTACACTTATATATATCTACAGTCCTTTACCGCTTCCCACACGATGTTTAGTAGGGGTAGAGGTCACAGGGCCTTTTATAATGGGCGCAAAAGCAGCAGAAATGAAGGGGAACGACTGCGACATCCTTACGCGTTGAAGGACGAGAGCGAACTGAATGTACAATACGTATCTCGGTCGCCAAGAGTTGAAAATGTCAGCTGCTAATGTACATGCTAAGAAGTCATAGGAAATCTAGACAATACATAATAAATTAGGTAGTCCCAGGCAAATATAAATATCACTCAGGCTTCTCCCTTCCTTTCTTATATACTGTACAGTACATTTGTATTACGAGAGTAGCTCATACGGCATATTTCACGGGAAAAAATAGCAGGGGAAATTAGCGAACAAGTGTAGGATGGATGTTGCCAAGTGATAATTAGCCAATTCCAGGTGTATGGCACTATCAATTACCTTATTTTTTTATATATATACTATTTTGTATAAGAATAGGGCATAGGGCTCATTTCAATGGATGAAAACAGTGGAAAAATCCGGGGAAGAGTTACTTAGCGCAGAGTGGCTGAGAAGCGACACGAGAGGGTAATGGAGGGGAAGTAGGGAGGGGAGTCTAGAATGGGGGAAAATGGCTAAATTTTCAACAATGGATGGGAGTACTGATGACATTAGCAGCTCTGACTATTGTCGGACATTGGGAGTGCTGATAGATGATACAAGTCACAACCTGAAAGCCCAGCCGAATTTTAAAAAACACAGAGTCACACAAGTGACGCCCCGTGGTATCGGTATGATCCATTGCACCTGACCGTCACGAAAGTGACGACCCGCGGTTAAGGGGTTAAAAAAAAAAGTTATTGTATGTAAATGCTTTTTCATCATCACCATTCGGACCTCTTTTCCCACCCTAGGGCAGGGTGAGGAGTAGCAACATCCAGACAGCCAAAGTTTACCCAGTTCAATGGGCCATGCTTCCATTCACTCATCATTCAAGCCCTTGAAATCCTGACTCCATCTGATAGGCTAAAAACTTTTCACCACATTCTGTAGCTTTACATATACCTAACTGATAGAACCAATCTGAATGCTGTCACATTAAAAAGAAGTGCCAAATCCCCGGTCATGCACTTCTCTGCACAATATTCATCCAGCTAGCTCAATCTGCCAGATCCTTAGCCTCTCCAACTTCCATACCTCTCTTCCTCTCACACTCATCCATCATATCCCTCCACCTTCTTTTCGGCCTACCTTGCCTCCTCCTTCCTTCAAATTCACTCAGGTATACCTTTCTCACCACTCTATTGTTATCCATTCTCTCCACATGACCATACCATCTCAGTACACTCTCTTCAATTCTGTGTCCACAAACTTCCTCACTCTGCATCTTTCACGATTCACATTATTCTGTATCCTATCCACTCTTTGTACTCCACATACATTCTTCAGCAGTCCCACCTCCACTACTCTTACTCTTGACACTTCATTTTCATGCCACACCATAGTCACACATCCCTATGTTAAAGATGGCACTAACACTCCATCATGAAAGTCATGTGCAACTGCAACACTCAAGCCTCTATTTCTTAAGGTCTTCATTCCACCAACTACTTTCCTTCTTTGTGTCACTCTACTGTCCATTTCATTTGCACATTTTCCTCTCTTTTCTATCACTGTACCCAGGTTCTTGAACTCTCTCGTCAATTCCAGTCTCTCTCCATTCACTTTAACATCACACTGGGAGCCACCCTCTCTCTCAAAAACCATCACTTTACTCTTTGCTACATTTACTCTCAAGGCACAATGATCATGGACATCTACAAAACTCTGCGCTAGTCTACCAAGCTCTTGTCCGGTATTTTCAAGTAGCGCTGCATCATCAGCATACAACAAATCTGAGATGCTGTATTCCATCCATCACCACTGCCATCCCTATTTCATATTCTATCTATTTTTCCTGTATAGAGTATGCCTTCATGTTGCCCTGTCCTCTGCCATAATGCTGTCCTCCCTCCAACTCACACCCCTCTCTCTTATATCTCTCCACTCCATCCCTCCATCTCATCCTCATTCTCCCCCTCCCTCTCCCCCCCTCCACCTCCCTCACATAGGCTACACTCTCACCCTCCAACCTCTCCGCACGTTCCAAACCACTTCAGTGTATTTCTCCTAATGCTTTCCATCACAGCCACATTCACACCTTAATGCCCTTTCACTTCTTCATTTGTCAGTCTGTCTCTCCATGTAACTCTACAAGCTCCTCTCAAATAACTCATTTCCACTGCTCTCACTCTTGATTTGTGTCCTTCCAACAAGGTCCAAGCTTCACTTCCTTACATCAGAGTTGGTATCACAGTACTGTCATACACTGGTCTTTTTGCTTGCATGTTCACTTCCCGATTTCTTAGCACTGCTTCCAAAAAACAAGCAACCTTTCTTCCCTGTTCTACTCTTTCAAGCAATTCATCCTCTAAACTTCCATCCTTACTCATCATACTAGCCAAGTACTTAAATGCACACACATTTTCCATTTCCTCATCATCCAGCATTACCGTGCATTCAGTGACTGCATTTCTCTCGAAAACCACAACTTTACTCTTCCCTACATTCACCTTTAGATGCCTTTTTTTACATACTCCCTCACACTCATTCACCAAGCCTTACAGTTCCCCTTCGTCTTCACTTAACAATAAAGTATCACTTTACTCTGCAAACAACAGAACAAGTAGTTTTCAAATGTTGCCTTCTTACATTAGGACCACTCCAGCGGGGGAGGCGTTGGCTCAATCGGTAGAGAGGTGGCCTAAGTCCTACCGGACCCAGGTTCAAATCCTCGCTGGGGCAGGGAACAGTTTAAAGATCTGAATTTCATTAAATCAGACTTTACTGATCTACCAGAAGACCCGCCGACATGTCGTAAAAATACCCCCGCTAATACCAATACACCAGTCTGGTATGAGACAGCCCTAGCATGTATTCAATATGGACGGTGGGTGTTAGCACCGAAGTGTGACATGTAGAGGTGTATGGCATGTGGAAGGACTACTGGGCCTTGGTAGCAGGTTGTGAAGCCTATGCCCAGAGTAAAAAAAAAAAAAAAAAAAAAAACTGTTCTACCTTGTACCTCTTTTATAACTCCATCCACACTCATTTACAGAGTGAACAACCATGGAGACATGATACATCTCTGTCTCAATCCAACATTCAGACAGAAAAATTCACTCAGTTTACATTCCATACGCACTGCAGCCCTAGCCCCCTCCTAAATACTCCTCATGGCATTCAAGAGCTTCCCATTTACTCCATATGTTCTTAATATTTTCCACATTCCTTGCCAGTCCACTCAGTCATATGCTTTCTCCAAATCCATAAAGGCTGCATACAACTTCTTTTCCTTCCCTATAACCTTTTCCACTAAACACCTTAGGATGGATATCTGAGCTCTATAACCTTTTCCACTAAACACTTTAGGATGGATATCTGAGCTACACAACCTCTTCCCTTCCTAAAACCTGCCTGTTCTTCTTCAACTAATTCCTCTGTTATCTCCCTATCTCTCTCAATAAGTATCCTGCCATAAACTTTTCGTATTACAATAAGAAGACAAATGCCCCTACGATTACCACACTCTTCTTTTCCCCTTTTCCTTTGTGCAGGGGAATAATTATGTCTGACTTCCAATCCTCCGAGATTACCTTCCTCTCACGCCAATCTGTACATCTTCCTAATCCATTCTACAGCTCTCTCTCCCCTGTGCCTCGGCATTGCAACACACACTCCATCACTTCTTGTGGCTTTCCTCATTTTGACTTTCTTCATTGTTTCCACTACTTCCATCCTACAGATCTCTTCCTCCCTTCTCACCACCCTCCTTCTCCCAGCCATTCCCCAGCCATTTGTGTTACTTTCATTCTCTGTGATTAACCATTCCATAAAGTGTTCTCTCCAACTGCTCACTTGTTCTCCCTTCTCCACTAGCAATCTGCCATTTTTATCTTCCACTCCCCTACTACCTTTTCTATCATCCTGTCTAACTCTCTTTACCTCCTTCCAGAACATTTTCTTACATTCCCTCCACTTTACATTCAAATTTCTTCCAAACTCCTCATCCACTCTTTTCTTACTAATCTTTTCACCTCTCTTCTTCTCTACATATAACTCTCTATTCCATCTCCCAACTTCCTCTATGCCTCTTCTTCCCATCAACTCACTATAAGTTTTCTTCTTTGAGACACAGCTTGCCTCACCTCTTCATTCCACTATGTTGTTCCTTGCACCCACTTTTGTCTTCTCTTCATCCCACACACCACCCCACATGCTGCACGGATTTGTTCTGTGAATACCTTGCACAAATCTTCCACCTCCTCCATCTGCTCCAAATCACAGTTACTCAATCGCTCCTCCACTTCCCTCTTATATGGTGCCTTTTTTCATCCTCTTGAAACCTTTTTACCCTATTTGAATAAACAGTTTTCTTTTGCCCTTCTCTCCTTCTATTTATCCATCGCATTTGTACCTTGACTTTCACGACCACCAAATGGTGGTCACAGTCCACTTCCCAACTTCTGTACGCTCTTGCATCCAGCACCTTCTCATTCTCTCATCATAACTTCTTATTCTCTCACCCACCCACCCACCCACACACACACACACACACACACAATCAATAACTGCCTTCCATTCATTCAGTTGACCACCTATCCTTCTCACTAACTGCCAGGTATACCTGGTGGATTGTTTTGTGCTTAAAGAGGGTATTGGCCATGACTAATCTTCTCCCTGTCCAAATGTCCATTAGAGCACTTACATTCTCATCCACTTCTGCAGGTACACCTCACTCACCAACACTTCTGTAGGTACACCTCGCTCACCAACTACTCCACCCGCCTTCACATTCCTTACTTTTCCATTCATATCTCCAATCAAAAACAGTCTCTCACTCCTCTCAAACTTTTCTATGCATGCTTCCACATTTTCCTAGAACTAGTCTTTTACTGCTTGCATGGTCTTCTGTCGGCGCATATACATACACAATCGCCCATGTTTGTACTCCTACTTTCAATCTTACCCACACGATCCATAAACCAAATCATCCATACTCTCTTATATTCTCCTTCCATTTCTTGTACAGAACAATACATACATCCTCCTTTGCCTTCTCATTCTAACCTAAGTCCATACATATACCCAATCCATATTCCCACTCTCTTCTCCACTTGGTCTAATTCAGTCCCCATATATCCACTTTTGCATCCTCAAGCACCTGGACACTCTCTCTCTCTTTCATCATTTGCACCCCTCACATTTCACATTGAAATCAGCTCATGTCCTTTGTCCAGTCCGTGGTCATCACCTGTGTGTCAATCCAGGTCCAAGGCATTATGTTTGTCTTTTTAGTTAGCTGTTTTCTTGGAAGGGGCACTAACCCTCTACCAACCCACTTGCTGACACTTAAGGAACGCACATGGGTGGTTATGAGGTTACCACCCCATGTATAAAATTATTTCCTGGCTTACAGGAAATTATTTGGCTTGTCACTCAATGCAGAGTCACCCTGGAGTAAGGTAACACTACACTGAGTGAAGAGATGATGGGCAAACCCCCACCATTTCATAATACAGTAAATGCTATAAATGCTTTACAGAAACTTCACTTAAATTTCACAATTTTCTCAAAAAGCTACTTGGGTTAAACTGTAACTTGAATAATTATAATATCCTGTAATAGTATACCCCATTCAATTCATTACTTGTAATGAAAAAATCTAGATTAACATGAGGTAAACAAGCTTATACTGTAGTGATGTACTGTTTTTAAAGGATCAGCAGTGATCAGACTACAGTGTATCCAAGAAAATAATTTACATAATTCATCAGCAAGTTTTGGGATTTTAGTCCTATAATACACTTACTTGTTATCTTTATTTGCTATTAGTTTATCTCTTTCCTGAAGGCACTGATTCAGTTCAACAAGCTGCTGTGCATTCTCCCCCTTCCTTCTGTGTAGGTCTGTTAACTCCTCCTGTAGTTTGTACAACTTCTGCTCCAATGCCTGAAATTAAATCCTCGGTAATGAATAATACAACATTCACAGTGAAATGTATGCATATTACATCACTTCTATCTATCTATCTATTGCCAGACGCCATAATCCCGTAAGAGGTGGCCATTTGACTTAAAGTTATTTATTTTGCAGGGAGGGGTACTAACCCTCCACCAACCCACTTGTTGACACATAGGGAGCATATATGGTTTGGTTATATGGTTACCACCCAGCTTTGTAAATGATTTCTTGGCTTACAGGAAACCATTTGGCTTGTCACTCAATGTAAAGCCACCTGTAAAGGAAAGAAAAGCAATAAGAAGTGACAGGACTGATGGGAGAAACAGGAAGAAAGGAGGGCAGGCACAGAAAAAGAATGATAAAGGCTAAGGAAGAAGTAGGCAGCACAAAATCAAATGAGTGGATGATGCTGCCACCACCTATCACTTGATCTGTTATAAAACTAAATAAAAGTCAGACCTATGCCTGTGCATGGCTGGGATGAATTGTTTAACAAGACCACTTTAACTGCCTGATGGAAAATGCTTGCTATGCACAATGTGTACATGCAAGTCTGGTGGAAAGGGGCAAAAAATCTGCTGTTTTTCTCATCTGTAACAATAGGTCTAGTATATAAAGAAAATACTTGCATAAGTTTTGGTGTTAACATCTCTCTAAATACTGTATTTCTCTCACTACAGCTACTAAACCACATACTTTTATGTACCTTAAGACTGACTTTTCAAGATACAAGGGGTGGATGTACCAGTAGCTTTCATTCACTATTGCACAACAAGAGTTGTCACCTAAGCTGAATGATATGATCTCGCAGAAGAAAAAATTATATTACAGAAAACTAGTATCATACTGATGTAGTTAGTGGGGCCTACAATAACAACAGTACAATAATAAGAGGAAGGTTAATTTACCACATTTCCTCTTATTTCTCTTATCCTACAGGATCTCACAAATCTTAAAAATACTTTCATCACCTCAGTACAGTACTCATCTGTAGGAAAATTCAGAATGTGAGAGGTCAGTGCAGAGGTTTATCTGATAATTTGAATTTGATACCATATACAATGTGATTTTGAATAAGGCCTCATGGACATAGGGTGACAAGAATACTCTCAGTAAAGACTGAGACCGGAAATATTATAAAAAATACAATGGCAAATAAATATGAGCTTAATGTAGAGGAGCATTATGAACACTTAATTAAGAATAAATGAATATGGAAAACTTGGGAAATACATACAAGGTCTTTTGAAAAGAAAACTGAACCTTGTAAATAGCAAACTAACTAGGTAACGGAGTGTCATCGTGATGGGAGCGCTGTGTGGCGGCGACTCTGAGCTTTAGTCTAACACTAGCCACATCATGTCATATCACTGTGTCATTGGTTTCGTGCACTTGGCGATTTGTTGCAAGTTCAACAATGATGAATCTTGAAGAGTGAAGTGTTTGTGTGAAATTAAGTTTCAAACTGAGAAAATTTTGACGGAGACTTTGCAAACGCTGCAACAGGCTTATGGAGAGGACTGAATGAGCCATACAATGTCACAAGTGGTTCCAGTGGTTAAAATCAGGGAAGAGCATCCACTAAAAATCTCAAATCTGGACGGCCTTTCACATCAACAAACAAAAATCACGTTGAGAAAGTGTGGGCTGTGATCCATGAAAACTGTTGCCTAACTGTCTTTGAAGTTTCTGAAGAAGTTGACATTTGTAAAAGCTTGTGCCACGCAATTTTAACCAAAAAACTGAAGATGCATTATACTGTCGCGAAACCTACCCGTGTCTGCTGACAGGTGAGCAAAAAGAGAACCATGTCACAGTCAGTCAGGAGCTGTTTGATTGTCTAAATGCTGATGAAAACTTTCTGAAAAATATCATGACCGGTGGCGGAATGTGGATGTATGGCTACGACGTTGAAACGAAAAGACAGTCATTGCAGTGGGCTAGAACATTGTCACTGTGATCAAAAAAAGCACACAAGAGTCACTCAAATGTGAAAGTGATGTTGATCGTCTTTTTTGACTGAAAGGTTGTTGCTCATCATGAGTTTGTTCCACGTGGTCAGACAGTCAATAAAGAGTTTTTCTTGAACGTCCTGAAGCATCTGAGGGAGGCAGTGTGAAGGATGTGGCCTTAGGCGTGGACAAACAAAACCTGCATGCTGCACCATGATAATGTACCTACTCATGCACTGCTCCATTTCCGTGACTTTTTGGCAAGGCATGGGACAACCATCGCCTCCCAGCTGCGCTACTCTCTGGACTTGGTCTCTGTGGAGTTTTTTTGTTCCCAAAGTTGAAATCCATCCTGAAAGGTCACCAATTTCAGACAAGAGAGGAGACAGATGAAAATTTGGCAAGTGCACGAAACACACATTTACTCAGGCATGTGTACTTTGATGACTAAGTGACGTGGCGTGATACAGCTAGTGTTAGACTAAAGCTCAAAATTGCCACTACACAGAGCCCCTGTCATGATCAGGCAAGGCCAGCTAGTTGGTGCACTACTGTATTTAAAATGCTTGGCTTCTTTTCGGACACACTTCGTATAGAGTGATTTCATAAAAATGCTAAAGTTGCATGTGATGTTCCAAGTGTATCAGCAAGAAAGGTACAGCTTTGTGGGATGCTGAGATTGTGAGGGCACTGAAAGGCACTGGAAGAAGGCAAGAAAGAGGTGGACAGGGTGTGTGCAAAAAAGTTCATAGTGAAGGAAGAGGGCATATGCAGTATTAAGGGTACACAGTAATGATACGGTACGGTACTAGTTAACCCGTAAACCGCAGGGTTGTGGGAGGTGGTCCTGGCACTTCCTGCTGGGGGTCGCACTCCGACTGACTTTTTAAAAATACTTGCCAAAAATCAGTTATTTGTCCTAGAATATTATAACTACATATACATATGGCACATACCTCCTGCTTTCGCTTGGGATTTTTTTTTTTAGCACACATTGACTACCGTAGGACTTGTGGAGAATTCTGAAGTTGGGTAACGAAGTCTCCAATTTAAATTTCCCCACAGCCCGTAATATGAATACCAGTGTCTAATATTATCACTACAAACACTATTCAATTATTTACAAGTATCCACATTCCCACAAAAAAACACTGTGAAAGCACTGAAAATGAGAGCCTCCCAATCGCACTAGTTNGTCATTTCTTATTCATATACACACCCACACTTTACATTCCTATTACAGTAATCTCTCTACTATCCGGACGACCACTATCCGGTTACCTCACTATTCGGACATCGTGGGCTGATGGCCGACACCCCAAAATTGCAAAAAAGGAAAAAAAATATCAAATTTTTTCCGACCGCGTCAGTTTGAATTTCCCGTACACGCCGACCAGCTCCCTTCCTGCCCTATCCCCCTCCTCCTAGTTCTGTCTCAACTCCCGTGAACAGTGGATGGCTGTCCGATTGTTTGCGGTATTTTCATTCTTGTTTAAATAATCTAAAGTCACAGTGCTAAGGATTAAGCGCAGTTAAACACTGAATTACTGGACATGCTTCAAGAGCAATTATGACCACTGTAAAAACCTTAGAGGTGGGGGTAAACAAGGAGTAAACAACAATCATGGACATGTAAGTAAACATTGTCAACTGCTAAATATTTTCCATAATCACTTCTAAATCCTCATTCTCTGGTTACATTTTATTTACTTCATGCTTTGTGTCCCATATCTGAGTGCACAGGCTGTGAAAGAGGTGATTTTCTCAGTGATTACCATGTCTCTTACATACGTTCACTATCTAGTCAACTGGTGAACATTTTTGCCCTACACACCTCTAAATCATAATATTTCTAGTTACATTTTATTTACTTCATGCTTTGAGTCCCATATTTGAGTGCATAGGCTGTGAAAAGGTGATTTTCTCAGTAACAGTCATGTCTCTTCCTTATGTTCATTATGTAGTCAGCTGGCAAACACCCCAGCCTTACTCACCTCAAAATCATCATTTTTGGGTTAAAATTCGGTTAATTCATGCTTTGTGCCAATTATTTATGTGAATGGGGTCTTAAATAAGTGCTATGCATGTCCGGTAGGGAGGTAGGTAGGTGGTTTTCTGATTTAGGTTAGGTTAGGGTCAAGAATGACCGGTGCTGTTGGTGAACAGTGAACACCTTTGCCATACCTAACTATATTTCTGGTAACAATTTATTTATTTGATGCTTTGTATCCCATATTTTAGTGCATACGATGTGAGAAAAGATGATTTTCATAGTGACTGCCACATCCAATACTTACTTAAAATAACCTGCCAACTCGTGAACACCCCTGCCTTACTGACCTCAAATTCATCATTTTGGGGTTAAAATTCGATTAATTCATGCTTTGTGCCAATTATTTACGTGAATAGGGTCTTAAATAAGTGCTATGCATGTCCGGTAGGGAGGTTAGGTTAGGGTCAAGAATGTCCGGTGCAGTTGGTGAACAGTGAACACCTTTGCCATACCTAACTCTTTTCCTGGTAACAATTTATTTATATGATGCTTTGTATCCCATATTTTAGTGCATAAGATGTGAGAAATTATCATTTTCATAGTGATTGCCATGTCCGATACTTATTTACACAAAGCTGCCAAATCATGAACATCTATGCCTTACTTACCTCAAAATCATCATTTCTGGGTTAAAATTCAATGAATTCATGCTTTGTGTCCATTATTTAATGCATACAGTGTGAGAAAGGGTGATTTTCATAGTGATTTCCATGTCTGATACTTACTTACACTTGCTGGCACGTTGTGAGCACCTATGTCTTACTCACCTCTAAATCATCATTTTTTGGTTAAAATTCAGTTAATTCATGCTTTGTGTGCATTATTTATGTGAAAGGGGACTTAAATAAGTGCTATGCATGTCCGGTAGTGAGGCAGGGAGGTGGTTTTCTGATTTAGGTTACGTTAGGTCAGGGTCATGAAAGACCAGTGTTGGAGCTTCATGGCCACTATCCGGACAAGACCACTTTCCGATCATGCCTTTGGCTCTATTACGTCGGATAGTGGGAAGATTACTGTACTTTATTACACTTATATATATCTACAGTCATTTACCGCTTCCCACACAATGTTTTTTTTTTGTAAAGGTCATAAGGCATTTTAAAATGGCCGCCAAAGCAGTGGAAATGGAGGGGCGCGACGGCGATGTGATTACACCTTCATGGACGACACTGAACTGAATTAGGTACGTATCTGGGTATAAAAGGGTTCAAAATCAGCTGCTAAAGTATATGCTAAAGTCGTTGGAAATACTGACAATACATACAGTAAAACCTCACTATAACGGACTAATTGGGGCTCAGGTCAGTCTGAAATATGCAATTTTCTGATAAAAGCGACATCCGGACCTACCCCTGGTAATCCGGACTTTTTCCAATATATCAGACATTAGTCCTGATTGCATCGGTAGTTTTCACCACCATTGCAGTACTGTACTGTGTTTTACCTTCACTACATTAATCAAATGGTATAATAATACTGTACTGTGCACTGAAAAACATGTCTTTTACTTGTCATATTGTGGTGAACATAGCTGAAGTTGTCAGGAAGTCCGGACTGATTCTGGCTATATCGGACTTTTTCCGATATACAGTAAACCCTTGATAAGCCGAACTTTTAGAAGCCGGAATCTTCAGTTAGCCGAACTCAGGCCGAGACCACGTATGAAGTAGGCCGAAATGCGAAAGTAGGGGGAGAAATGGCGCCAAGCGGACTCGTGGCGCCAGTCTGCTGCTTGCTTTTGGAGACAGTAGTTGCGCCATTCTTACTGTCATTTAGTGCTGAACAGTGCTCTCCTTTTGCCTTCTGCCTTGCCATGGAAGGTTCATAGCTTCAAAGAAGTGATACTGGCACCTCTAGTCATAAAGGAATGAAGCTAAAAAAAAATATATGTGCGCATGTGACAGTGTAGTGATCATGATTAAAGTTCAGTACTATTATTAGTCTGGAGGGTGAAGTGCTCGAAAGGGTACAGCAAGGAAGGAAGGTTGCTGGTTTGTTGAAAGCAGTGATAAGAAACAGGGAGGTGAGCATGGAAGTGAAAAAGTTGTTACATGAC
>JAGKTI010025895.1:0-13798 GCA_018397915.1 Birgus latro | reverse complement strand
AAGCCAATTTTTTCAACAGTTATAATCTCATGCACCTTATTTAATGACTCCTTCTTAGGCGATCCATAATTTTCAGGCCCAGTCACCCCTACTTGAAGCTTTTCCCAATAACTTACTCTTGCTTCATTAACTTTACTGGAATCCTAATAACTTATTCTTGTTCCATTAACTTTACTGAAGCTTTTTCTAATAACTTTCTCTTCCTCCATTAACTTTACACTCCATTATCGCGTTCGACCCTCGTCCCTATTTTGCATAAGCTCCATTTTATTGCCCACACTCCACATCTCGTTCCCTGATCCACCCAGCCGTCCCACCTGCGTCCCTCCCCCTCCACCCCTTCCCCCCTCACCCCTTCCCCCCTCACCCCTTCCCCCTCACCCCTTCCCCCCGCTGCTTTGCAAATCAGGGAGAGGTGGGTGGTCCTCGGGATGACTGAGTGGGGAGAGAGTGGGGAATGTTAGGATAGGGGGGAAAGGGGGAATTGAAGGATGTTAGGGGACAGGAGGGGGATATAGGAGGACAGAGAAGGGGGAGTGGGGATAGGAGGGGTAGAGGGCGAATCAGAGGATAGGAGATGAAGGATGAATTTGAAGACAGGAAGACAGAGGGAGAAATAAAGAGGAATTGATGACAGGAGAGAAGGTGAAGAGGAACTGGATGGTAAGAAGAGTTGGCGGATCGTAAGGATGGAGGAATATGGAGATGGATAAGGGGTTTGTGGACTGTGAGATGGGAGGGGGTGAACTGTGGAAAGGAGGGGGAAGGGGGAATAAGGGGATGGGAATGGGAAGGGTATAAGGACAGGAGGGGGGGATGGGAAATGGAAAATGGAATGAGGTGGATTGAAGGATAGGGAGAGGATTTGAGGATGGGGGGAAGGGAGAGCGGAGGAGAGGGGGCGGATTCATAGCAGGATGGGAGGGGGGTATGATATGAGGATAGATTTGGGGGAAAACTGGAGGATGGTATGGGATAGGAAGCAGGAAAGAGAAAATTTGAGGATGGGGAGAGGTTGGCAAGTAGGATGAGGAGAGGGGGAGGGAGATCTCAAGGACAGAAGGAGAGGGGGGAGGAGTTCTGGTAGACAACGGGGAAGGGAGGAGTGGGACGTAGGAAGGACAGGGAGGCTGGGAAGGTGTAAGCATCTCATTGACTCTGCAGGTGACGCTTGTAAAATCATGTGCAGCTCGCCTGACGCAATCGTGGGGCTGGGCATACCGACCTGGCGTAATTGCGTTCCCTTGTGCGTGGTCGCGTTGAATGGGCGAGGCGATTGTAAACCTCTGCGCGTCTCAGGGGGAAGGTTTGGGGTGGTTCGTCCTCGTGTGTTACCTATTTGATCCTTTCACCACGATTACGTCTTGTGTGTGTGTGTATGTGCGCGTGTGCGTGTGCGTGTGTGTGTGTGTGTGTTTTATCCCCACGTTCTTATCAGCTCAGAGAGTCTTTTGAACTTTTCTTAAATGCAATGAAAAAATGAATCAAAGGTGGACAGCCTGCAAAACTTATCCCTTTCAAAATAACTAAACAAAAAAGCAACGCTAGATTTAGGAACTGGATGGGGTATATAAACTTTAAATAGTGTGTTCCTAACTAAATAAAGTCAGGACGGCATCGACTGCATAAAAGGGACATCCTCAGAGCGAAAGGGTTGAGAAATAAATATAAAGAAAAATGTCTGCAACAATTTACGGAGTGAAAAAAGAGGGGGGGGACGGAAAGCGACCTCTAAAAAATAATAATAATAGATGAGAAAAAGATGAAAAATTAAAAATCGACAAACATCTTGGCTAAATTCAGTGTTAAGAGCGCGATTCATTTCACCCTGCCATGTTTATACTGCAGACTTCATTTGGTTTGCTAAGTGACCTCCTGACTCGATCCAAACGCCTCAGGTTAGGTTTGTACGGTGCAGTAAGGGTACAGATTTTCGCCTACTAATCCACAGCATCTACTTCTCATTTAATCCCCGTCCATCACTTTCCGCCGCCTTTACGTATCGTGTAAAAGAGTATCATTTATTTCCGCCCTTACGTATCATATAAGAGAATGCCATATGTGTCCAGAGATATATACTAAGCCTCTTTCTCAGCCTGAAATATTAGCCAGCAGAGGAAAGTGGGAAGTACAAGAGGTGAAAAGTAAGGCGAAGTTTTGTCTCTGCTTCTTGAATTCGTAGACACAAATTTTCCGGAATATTAGTAAGTGGTAAAGGCTGAGATTCACAAACATACCTACAATCTCATTCCCTTTCGTAATTCAGACTTTCGTTTGGAGGATAGACTAGGATAGAAGAATACAGAACCTTCTCTTGTCTCTTGTTCTTCCTTCGAAAATTAATCTGAGTTGCGGGAGGAAGAGGAGGATAAATTTCTTTTTGAATCTAAACCCAGGTACTGTCTTATTCCTACAACCATTTCAACACGATTATTTTTTACATTAATTAATCAAACACCAGACAATTTTATCCAATTTTAGGATAGATCTCTGGTAATGAAGCGGCATCTGGTCCAGTCGAAAAGAGTAGTTCATCTCTTCTCAATTTCCTCCGTTTTCTAATATTCCCAATCTGAGAGAGGATTCGTATGTAGGCTGTATCTAACAAGTATTATCTCATCTCACCAGTTTGAAAAGTTTCCTCTAAGCTCAGTTAAGTCACCTGGAAACAGCACGAAGAAATTAGAAATGACGTACGAGGACTGAGAGATTAAGAGCACACGTAGCCAGGCACTGTAATCCCCCTCAGTGTTTGCCCAAGGGACGAAGGAACCTAATTACTTAAGTGACCCTTCCATCTCGCATTAACAGGAACGTGCACGGCACTTCCTTGGCGTTCTCGTGTGGGAAAGCAAAATCTTCCCTCTGCAGTTTTTCAGAATATCTTAATCACAAATGAAAAGGTGGAAATCGTTCGTATATGTTACTTACCTCAATGTGTATATATATCCATTAAACTCTCACTTTCTCATACATACAAAAAGTCTGAGTCTACTGTTAAAAGTACACTGCATATGTGGCACAAAGAGCGATAAAAGAGTTGACTATATCACTCAAAATACCCGTGTTTGCTCCTCACGCATTAACTATTTCAGCCAGATGACCGCATATTGACTTCATTCTTGCTGTCTTCTGGTGACTGTCTTCAGCTTACGATATATACTGTTCAAACTACAGCCTTAATAATCCCTTCAGTATCAGGAGTCTCTTAACCTAAATGTAATCGACCGAGGGTAGCAAGAATAAGTTAAGTCTCGTACGCGATGCCTAGGGATGGCTGGAACTACTCTTATCACCACAAGGATATATTTATCTTTTAGTATTTTCAGACTTTTAAGAAATGTGCTTTAAGTTATTTCTTTCCAGGATGATCACTTTTATCAGTACCCCTGCCGTAGCCTAACAGCGTAACATAATAACTCTAACAGACTAACCTAACATAACCTAACAGAATAACCTAACCTAACCTACTCATACATCACTAACAAACTCGCAGGCTCACCTAACCTAACCTAAATTGATATAACCAGACCATATATGCCACTACCCAACCAATTTAACCTAACTCAACCTGATCCTAACAGACTAACCAAATGGGCAACAGCTTTGTACTTTCGCTACCTGGACGTGGTGGCGCCAGGGTAGGGTGTGTACGAGCAGGTGGTGCCAAGGCTGCCTCTGGGACTCATCAGGGTTTGGTTACCTGGCCGCGCGACTCAGGTGTGGCGGCCATTTGTTTTGATGGCAAAGGTGGGCTGGGACTGACATGCTTGGCCCTTGTTGTTTTAGTGTTGTTTAGTGCGTAGTATTGTGGACAGGGTCTTGTAGTCGTCAGGAAAAGGATTTTTAAATAGGGTAGTCTCTTTTAAATTCATGTACTTAGGTGACTAAGAAATTACTTTAGGTGCCACTTGTAATTTTGGATTTTGGAAGGTTAATTATGCCTTTGCTAACATGTCCATGACTGGCGACACATTTTAGCATTGTATTCTGGCTAACAGCAGGTGATCCTATTCCGCTTTGGGTAATCTCTCTTCCTCAAAGGGCTAAACTTTTCCCACTTAACTTAGACACGAGCGGCGTCACAATTCAGTATTATATTTTGGTTAACGCTACACGTTTTCAGTCCGCTTAAGGTAATGTCTGTTCCTTAAAGTGCAAATACCAGACTGATAAAATACAGGTTAAAAATTACCCAGTCTCTCTTCCATATCTTGTTTTCACCAAGAGGAGTATATATATATATATATATTGTTGCGATAATATCCAAGGGGTATTTTTATCCTATGATCTGAAGCCTAAGAATGTGGGGAGGTAACCACGTCCACGACACACTACCCACGTCACCCATACCTCCCAGCTGTGTATCCCCGTTGAAATAGCAGACTTCTTTACACCATTTCCTTGGCGATTTTGTTTATTCCACTTTAATACTCTCTTCCATGACGTATATCTGCTTCGACGCACACTTCACTGATGACATAGAAAATTATAAAATATACAAAATAAGTAGCTGAGGAAATGGTGTATCCCTAAGCCATTGAAATTCTGGCACTCAATCTCCTCCCAGCCTCACCACTCCCATCCTGAAAAAAATAAATAAATAATGAAAATAATAATAATAACAACAATAATAATAACCCAGTCAGTTTGATTATGGATTTTCATATGCTCACAGACTCCAGACGATTTCATTCAGCTGAGGGAGGCTTTTCAAACAAGAGAAGTTACTTATAGCCTTCATTAACATTTTTTTCCATTAAGAGTGCCTTCCCCCCAAAAAAATAAATAAAAAAAGAGAAAGAAAATTGTTCGTAGTGAGTAAAGCAAAGGCGAAAAATACGCAGTGGGCTCGAATGGCTGATTACAGGTAGCCCTCATTAGCATTTTTTCCACTAAGGGGCTTTCTAAAAATCTTTAAAAAAAAAAATCACTCATAGGTAGTGCAGCAAAAGAAAACGAAAAATAGCGTCATAGGCCTGAAGGGTTGAAGGGTCGCGAATTCATCCCAACGACGTCCATCTTCCCCGGAGTCGCAGATAAAAACTTTCCCCCTTCTCGTATCTCCAGGTAGTTCCCGCACCCCATTAGATAGGCAAAAGTAGACTTAATGAATTCTGGTGTGTGGACCCGCCCGAGAGATATCAGATGCCGGGACAGATAGCCGGGTTGACGCTAATGTATGTCGTCGGCGATGGAACGGAGAGAGGCGTCGGTAAATCACGGTAATGTCCTTCCCTTTGCCCTCTCAGTTCTTTCCTTCATCCCTAGCCTTTGTTTTCTATGTGTGTGTGTGTGTGTGTGTGTGTGTGTGTGTGTGTGTGTGTGTAATTTTGCTTATAGATACAGTTTCCTCATTAACCCTCTCAAGGTCAGGAAAGCTCTAGTGTCTATTCCAGCTAAGGTCAGACGATTTTATTCAACTAAAAGTAAGTCACAGAATCCTTAGACTGTTGAATATCAGAATACAGAATTGACTCTTAAACACCAATATTAATAAAGGACCTACATTATTTCTTTATTTCCTCTGAATCAATAAAATGCGAGTACCATTATGTCCTCGTCTGATCCTTAGTAATAATTTTTCATATACTTTGCTTTACCTTTAATGATCAGTGAGACGCACAAGGCATTTCGCTACGACAAAATAAAAAGTCGAAAAAGCAGTTATTTTTTTTTCTCTTTTGCGCATCACTGGCAGGCTATATAATGAGCGACAGATTGAATTGAATTCTGAAATATAAGGTTGAATTCCTCTGTATTTTCCCTGTGAATTCTGAAATATAAGGTTGAATTCCTCTGTATTTTCCCTGTGGATTGTGAAATATCAGATTAAATTCCTCTGTATTTTCCCTGATCACGGTGACGAGGCAGGGAAGAATGAGAGGTATTTCCCCTTTCCTTTAGTGACAGTGGCCGTGATGTGCAGGAAAAGAGAAAACACTCACCAGGCCATGAAGGGAGTCAAGCTGTATGCCCGGTTCTAATGCAGTCTGGCAGGGGATGATGGACAGGTGTGGAGGACGGCTTCACCTGTGTCGAGGCTCATTTATCCCAATTAGATTATTTACACCGTTATTGTGGGTTTACCTTGAGACACCTGATAAAACTGCTGATTGCTGCACCTGATAACCTCTCTCACCTGTCGAACTGGAAGTGTTAATTTACTTCATATTCAAGTAAAAATCACACACACATTAGCAAAGTGGGTATCAAAATTATCTCCATTACCTGGCTTAACTGATTCAGGAAAAACTGCAGAGGTGTTCTTTCATTTATGCTTGAGGTACTTTTCATAATGCAGTTTCACGACAGGCACTGCCCTTTCTGAGTGGTTTGAGTGGCGTCCCTGTTGAGAGGGTTTTTATTGGAGTGTGTACCACTTAACGATCGAGTGTCCTTCTTGAAAACCAGTGGTCATTGAGTGGGATCGAACGCTCAACCCCTTAATCTATTGCATGTCCCCTATCCCACTAGGCCACTGGCTTGGACTCTTAATTGCAAAGCACCCGGCATAAGTTTTCTCTGGATGCTTTGCAGAAAAAAAAAAAGTCCAGGATATTACTCTCTAACAAAATAACTCAGCGTGATTCTGAGTCGTTTGGAAAAATATCATGAAGTAGAGAGGTACACGAGAGTGGGGGGTGTAAGTTGGAAGGACGGCAGCAAAATGCCAGGGGTCGGGGCGCCATGGAGGAGATTTGTTTGTGGCCACCCCTTACGGGATTAGGGCGTCTGGCAATAGGTGGATATACAGACATTTCTAAATCCGATTTTGTCTATTACAGGAAAAAAAAATCCCCGTTAGCCAAATAGACTCTTAATGTAGGACAGGATACGGCGACGGCGCGGCAGAAGGAGAGCCCGCCCAAGCTGGATAAGGAGGGCTTTGGAGGAGAGGAATGGGTTTAGCGGATGCAAGAGGGGCAAGGCGGGGGAAGGAAGGGGCGAGGTAGGGGCAGGAGGGGGCGAGGAAGGGGTAGGAGGGGGCAAGGAGGGGGCAGGAGGGGGCGAGGAAGGAGGGCGGCGGCTGGGAGGAAGTGCAGCAATACCTGTGGTCAGTGCGTGGGAAGGGGTTCTAGGAAAAGGTGGGGGTTTGGGGTTTATTTTCGTTGGCTTAGGAGGGTTCGTAACACCTTTTCCTCACCTATTTATTTATTTATTTATTTACTTGGATATTCATTTTTTATATGCACATGTTTATTTATATTCACATTTATTTTTCTTACAGGTATTTATTCATTTATTTACAGGTATTTATACATGTTTTTGCAGCCATTTATTTGTTTATTTACTGATGTTTATTTATTTACAGGTATTTTATATTTTTACGGGCATTTATTTATTTACAGGTATTTATTTAGTTATCTACAGGTATTTATTTATTTCTGTTTGCTTATTTACAGGTATTTATGTATCTTTATTTGCAGGTATTCGTTTTTACAGGTATTTGTGCGGTGAAGATCTGTCCCTTCTCCCCTTTAGGGCTAAGATGCGAATGAATGTGTATGAGTGGATGAGTAAATTGGTAGTGTGTTGACCTGTCTCGGCTAACTCCCTTTTCTTGGGGGAAGCAGCCTAGGTATATAGATAGATAGATAGACTTGTATTTATTTATTTATTTATTTGCATACAGCACTTTACAATCTCCTGTGTGTTATATATGTAAGCTGTATTGATAACCGAAATGCTAAAATAATATGCAAGAGAATAATTATCTGTAACATCCTGAATAAATCGCCGAGGAAATTATGTTAGAAATTTACCTAGACCACCAAGAATGCATTCCTTGGTTTGCATTTCATCACCTCATCCTTCCCTAACCCCTTCCCCATCCTGCCCCCCCCCTTCCCTCACCCTACCATCATTCTTTCCCCACCACAAGTTCTCACTCCTCCCCATCCCTCCCCCATCCCTAGCCCTCACTCCTCCCCATTCTTCCCCCACCCTAAACTCACCATTCAAGCACCCCCTATCTCCACCTACCCACATCTCCACCCTCTTTTCCCCCATATACACTTCTTTATCCTTTCTTTGGGACTAAACTCATCCTTTATAACAAATGTTTCCTTCCTTTCTTATCTGTGTGCCAGTTTTGCGTTTCCGAATCGTCAATTTTCGTCTTTTTTGGTGAGGAAAATTATGGGGAACTTAAGCAGGTGATATTTTTGAGTCTTGAGGTTGTAGATTATCAAGGCGACATACTTTACAGGCTTGACAGGAATATACTCTTGAAACCTGTTAATATACGGATGATATATTAAGTCTAGGAATTATGATGCTGGTTCTTGGATGATTGTAGGTGCTGGAACATACTGACTTGGTGCAGTCCACAGGCACGTCAATCGCTGTATTTTATCGCCTGGTGTCATTTGTATGCGGACTCACCAGCAGGGCGGGCGGGCGACGCTAAAGGAGTGAAAGCGACGTGTCTCAAAGGTAAACACATGGCCACTCAAAAATACCTGCAAGATTATTCCTGTGTCATAATTTCGTTCAGTGATGGTCGATGATAGGCAGTGAGTACCTTTTTTCTTTTTTTTCTTTTTCATACGGAACATGTAAGAGGACGTAACTGCATACCAAGCATGAAATTTACTTTAGATAGATTTTAGCGTTACAGGTTGGATGAAAGATTTACAAAAGCGTATCAGCAGGCAATAATGGCAAGGTTATTTGTTATCTGTCCCTGCAGATTACAAAGATCTTGCATACTTGAATTCGTCGAAGATTTTAAAGTTAAACTCAATTCAAATATCCTTTCAGACTGAGCGATTCACTATCAGGGGGCGAAATTAAATATATTGAGTTGCTACAGGAAGGAGTACTCCAAACACGAAGGAGCAGCATTCCATTTCGATGCTATGTTAGTCAGTAATGATTTTATACAAGGTCTGGAGAGTCACTAGGTTGATAACTGTTACCCATGTGTACAAAAACACTTGCTACATTGCCCAGCGCCGATATGTAACTCAAAAACGGATGCACTTTTGGAACACCCCTCTCATATTTCCAGGCGAGATTCAGTGTGGCAAGAAATGTACACAGGTGGGGAGCTTCAGGCTGGGTATTCAAGTTTTTCCTCATCTGCATCGACGCGACCCCGCTTTTGAAGCACAACCCCACCACCCAAAAGAACCACCGCGAACGTAAATTATCCACAGAGAGCGATTATGTTAAGCTAGATCATATCGTTTCCTGACACCCAAGTATCTACTGATTAGAATTTACCGAGGACCCAGATCATCACCAGCCTTACACAGGAGTGGCTGCCTCCTGAGATAAGCGTGTTCTCTTTGTTGTGGTCATGACATTCGAGGCGTCAGTATTGTTTCTGTTAAGTGCGGCGATGTTAATTGTTTTCTCTCATCCCCCTGGCTCTTTTTACGATCCGAGAGGGAGAAGGTGGTCCTCTGCTGTGAGCTATAAGGTAAAGCAGTCTCGGCAATTTCTCGTACCTGAGGAATTATTGTCTCCTCCCTTACAACGTGGATGAACTGAGTGCCCTTAAGCCGGTGTGTTGGGATGAAGTACCCTGCCTCTGCCATCAATTACTGTGAAGCAAAGATTATCCACATCATTACTGAAGCATTAAAACTAATATCCGAGCGTCTACTATTATTATAATCTCAAGTACGAAACAGTTTGGGAAGTAGAGTTTCATTAAAACCAACAAGTCACATGAATAAACTCTACATCAAAATAGTCTTAAGTGGGACTGTTGTATCATGCATTCAGTATGGACGATGGGTGTTGGTGCCCAAGTGGTGAGATGTGAGGATGTCCGGCGTCACCTGTTGAGCCTGGACTGCTTTGAATGGAACTGTGTAGTCTAAGCTTAAACTTGACTTTATATTATCACACACACTCAGCAGTAATATTAGCCACTGAATTATTACTCTGCATTATGGCATTAAAGTACGAGTATTATATATTTGATAGTGGTAAAGTATTTTGGTAGCAATAGAGAAATAGAAATATCAAAGCATTATTAAAGTAAGATTATAGCTGTAATGTTGGTTCTATATTACTCATCGAATATCCATGATACAATGATATTATGCAGTATAAAATTATATAGATGGATAGACAGAGAGATTGGTAGATATTTATATAGTGTGAGAAATTAGGTTTACGTGTATACTTAGATCCATGAAGCACCATCGCACATCACATTTGTTTTTCAAGGTGCTAAATCACTGTATATAATATCCATAACGTATCAGTGCCATCCCACATCATCGGTTCCATCTAAGACCAGCAGATATCATTTCGAGTATACAAGTTCTAGCACTTCTAAAAGACATTCCCCATCTTATTTTTTTTTCTGCAGTGAGGCCACCATGATTCAGATAAACTTATTATTATTATTATTATTATTGTTATTATTATTATTATTATCATCATCATCATCATCATTATTATTGCACACACAAAAAACATACACACAGGTTTTTCTGTCACTATATTTCGTTTCACCAAGACAGCATATCAGCTGAAAATATCGCAGTGATAATAAACAGATCATCATTATATGTCTTCAGAAATTTTAGCCATTTTGGTATCCTCAGAAGCAGTGCAAGTGAAAGGAAAGTATTACAAGACAATACTACACAGGAAAAACACTTACACTTGCACTTACAAGCTCTCTAATTTCCTTCGCGTCCCTAACAAAGCTACTGTCGCCTCCATCACCTTTTCTCTGCCTACCCTGCCTCTCATTCGCTCTTCTTACCTTACCCCTCCCTGTCCTGCCTCCCCTCACCCTTCCCTTCATCTTCTCGCCCCTCTCTCTCCCTGTACCCTGCCTTCCCTCCCCTCTTCTTGCCTCACACCCTCCCTCCCGCTGCCCCCACTCCCCGTTCCGGCATCTCTCTCCCTGCTTCACACCTCCCCCCCTCCCTCTTGCAGCCACACCCAGCAGTTTGTACTCCACCCCACCTCTCTCTGTCCACCCCACCTCTCTGTGTCCCACCCCACCTGTCTGCCCCACCCAACTTCTCCTCGCCCCGCCCTGCTGTGCTCACATTGCCCTGCCCTGCCCCACCTCTCTCTTTCTCACTCCTCCCCACCCCACCTCTCTCCTTCTCACTCGGCCCCACTCCACCTCTCTCACCCTTCCTCGCTCCACGTGTGCCTATCCTGTCCCACCTCTCTCTTTCTGTCTTTCTTCCTAATCTCCCCTGCCACTATACTCTTCGTCCCACCTCTCCCCACCTCGCCCAACCTCTCCACCCTCCTCCCTATCTAAATGTACCCCGTTCTTTCTCTCTCCACTCCCCTGCCCCTCTCTCTGCCCTCCCTTCCTCTCCCCTACCCTCACTCCCCACTCCCTGCCTCTTTATGCCCTGCCTTCCTGCCTCAACTCCACCCTCCCACCCCCTCCTTACCTTGCACTCCTCTGCCCACCCTGCTCGTCACACCACCCCGCCCACACAATTAAGCGGCTCCGGTGGGCGTGGGCGTGGTTGGACAGATTAGATGCTGGAGGCCTCATCTGGGGAACATTGGCTGCGATCCCGGCAAATATGGTGGTGGCAGGGCGATCCAGATTTATTAACCCTCACTCTCATAGTTCCCCCTCCCCTTGTATTTAGTGCCACTCCCTCATGGTACAGAAAACGGGGAGATAAAGAGAGAGAGAATTTGCTGTGTTTGTGCTACTCCCAGGTGATACAGAGCAAGGAGAGAAAGAGAGAGAGGGAGGTGAATATAATTTACTATGTTTGGTGTAAAAACAGGTGTCGCTCGTAAATAATCGTAATTACAATGAGGCTGTGTTTTTGCATCTGAAAGGGAATACCCAAAGTTAGTTGTGTTTTTCTGCAGCATTTTCTTACGAGTTTGGGTACTTGAGAGTGGGTCACTGTTCTACCCTTTAAGTCGGTAATGTATGCGTTCGATAAGTGTGAAGTAAAAAGTTAGGCTATATTAGGATAAGCTAAGTCACACAAATTAATTAAAATCACCTGTATTAACGTCAGACCATATTACCCCTACAACCTAAAAGCAATATTAAGGAAGCGCTAATGGACTGCTGCTTCACATGACATTCTGAAATTTCACACGTTTCCATGCAGCTCAGAGACAGTGAACCATATCGTGCAGCGAATTACATTATGCAGTGACAAGACAACATGTTCCTTAATGGCACACTTTTAAATCACAGTCATTTCAATCATAAACTCACGTGAACAAAAACATAAGGTAATGAGTCAGACAGATAATTACCACAACTCATAGTGGTAATAATGATGTCAAATGAAGAAGGTAATAAGCATGAGGAGAACCAATCGCCTTTGTTTTTGCTGGGTGTTTAGTTAGAGGAGAAGAGGTATGGTCAGGAAGGTACAATGAGTGAAACAGAAAATAGTACTGTAGTTGTATAGTGTTGCTTATAGTGTTAATGGTGAGGCTGAGTGATATTTTGTTGTCAGTTTTTCTCTCTACCTTCCACTCACACTTCCTCCTCCATCTTGGCCCCATACCCCGCTTCACCTTGGCTTCACCCTCTTCCCTACACCCTGCTCTTATTCTCTTCCTACATTCGAGCTTCCTTCTCTCGCCCTAACCTCACTCCCCACACCCTGCCCTCTCACCCCTCCCCCACCCACAGGACTCACTCCCTTACCCCTCCCCGCTGCCCTACTCGCTCCTCACACCCAAGCCTTCTTCTCTCCCTCACCCTAACCTCACTCCCTTCACATACTGGCCTCACTCCCCTTCCCACATCCTGGCCTTCCACTCTTCCCCTTCCCCACCCTGACCTCACTTCCCTCCCCCTCCCAACCTAGCCTCAGTCTCTCCCTCTCCCCTCCCTACTCTCACTCCCTATCCCCACCCTGTTCTTACTTCCCTCTGCCACACCCTTACCTCACTCCCTCACACCCTAAAGTCACATGCTACTCTAGTGTCACTCCCCTCCCCACACTCTCACCTCACACCTTGCCCTTACTCCCTCCCCCACAGCTGACCTCACTCCCTTACATAGCCCTCTATCTGATCACCCATTGATATGAAAATGAAGATAGAACTGAAATAGTGGCGTCTGGGTGCCTATCCTTGCAATCTTTTTACGATTCTTTTCTCTCTACTAATTTTTGACAAAGGCTGGAGCACCCCAAGTAAGGCCGCCTTTTCTCCATGGCCCGGAATCCCTCACGCACTGATTTACGATGACAGTTACGTGGACTCGCTTTTGCCAGGTAAGTCCTCGGAGGTGAAGTGTGGGTGCAGGTTAATGAGCTCGCGTGAGGTGGGAGAATTGAGGACATTAAAATTACCTTTAATTTTTGGTCCAATAACAATGGCACTCTTACGTAATATTTTGATGTGTTCGTTGGGTACGGAAATCACTCTGCTGGGAGACTGGATGATTTTTCCTGCGTAAAGTACAGGTTTCTCTCTTCTCTTCACTTTACTGAGCTTCGGAATTGTTCTCTGGCTTGTTATTTACTGCAATGAAGTGAATCAGTACTTATCTCTGCGGATTTTTAGTTACAGCTGGTAGTGTTGAGGCCATTTGGGGCTTCTGGCCATTACGAGAGACCAGACTGTTAATTCCTTCACCACGAATAGCGACTTTATTGTGATTAAATTAGCTGCTCTCAGACGACTTTATTAATCTCAGAAGAACCACTCGGCAGTAAAGGAGTTGATGAAGTGAAATTTAAACACTAAGGATAAAAAGGTCTCCTCTAAGCTAAATAAAGTCTTATGGATTGAGCAGGGGAAAAAATATGGAAGATGTCCTCGGGCGCTCACACACACACACACACACACACACACACACACACAC
>JAGKTI010025894.1:0-13798 GCA_018397915.1 Birgus latro | reverse complement strand
CTCTCACGCCTAACAATCTCCACCTGCTCTCCCCGACACGCCGCACACATGAAATCAGCATCATCTCGCAGTGTACCTCTAATACCACTACATCTCTTGTGCACCCACTGATCACAAACACTACACAAGATGGAATTACTTCCCACACCCTTGTGGCAAACTGCACATGGCCACTCTCCCTTTCCTCTGATTGTACTGCCACCAACTCTAGATATCATCACTTTTGTTTTATCTGCATTTACCCTTAAGCCCTTGTACCCCATACCATCTCTCCACTTCTTAAATCTTTCCTCCGCCTCCTTTTCATTCTCCGCATTCAACACCAAATCATCAGCATACAACATCTCCCATGGGAGTCCATCTCTGAAGTCACGTGAGAGGGCTTCAAGCACCATGATAAACGACAAGGGACTCAAAACTGACCCCTGATGCACACCAACATTCATGGAAAACTCATCACTCAAAGCTCCATTCACTCTTACCTGGGTGAGAGCACCCACGTACATGGCCATAACCACCCTAACCAGCCACTCTTCCAACCCTAGCTTTCTCATTGCCCACTTCACCACCTCTCTAGGGACTCTGTCGAAAGCCTTTTCCAAATCAACAAAAACAAAATACAATTCCCTATTCTTTTCAATATATTTTTCCTGAAGCTGTCGAACAATGAATATGGCATCAGTGGTCCCCCTGCCTAGCATAAACTTAAACTGCATCTCATCTATATTCACTCTTTCTCTAATCATACCTTCTAGAACTCTCTCCATTACTTTCATTATCTGATCTAAGAGCTTTATACCTTTGTAATTTCCCCTTTCCAGGGCATCACCCTTCCCTTTGTACACATTTACAATTACACTCTTCAGCCAATCATCTGGGACAACACACTCATATATAATCATATTTATCAGGTCAGTGACTAACCTCACCTCAATATTTCTTGAGGCCTTCAAATTTCGGCAGTCAACCCAGACACACCTGCCACCTTCCCCACCCGCATCCTGCCTATTGCCTCACTCACAGTAGCAGCGTCAATCAAAGGCCAAGGGCCAAACACTGGATCAGCCATCTCCAAACCTTCTCTATCCCAATCAAACTCCTCATTCAACAACCGGCTATAATGCTCTCTCCATGCATCTTTAATATCCTCACTGTTCACCACTACCCTTCCATCATCATTCTTCACACACTGCTCACCTACAATGTCCCGATTATCCCTCTTCACCTGATTTGCCACCCTAAAAATCATATTTTTCCTTTCTCCATGATTTAGATTATCAAGTAAAAGTCTCTGTGACTCAGACTTCGCCCTGTATACCTCTCTTCTAGCCCTGCGCTTGGATGCCAAGTACTCCTCCCTGTTACCACCCTTCTTCCATTCCTGGAAAAGCCTTCTTTTCTCCTTTTACAGCAGCTTCTACACCCTTATCCCAAGCTACTTTATGTCTTGGTGGGCCTCTTGTCCAACTGCATATTGCATCAGTAACTCTCAAGAGGTTGTTCTTAAGGGCTCTATACTGTTCATTAATGCCTCTAACTACAGTTTCCTGTTCAGCCACCACTCTCCTCATCTCACTATAAAAGGTATCCCTTACTGATTGGTTTCCCAGCTTCCATATTTTCCTCCTATGTACATATGTCCTCCTTCTCATCACTCGTTCCTTAAGCACCATGTCACAAATCAACAGTTTGTGCTGCTGTACACACTCCTCGCTTCCTATAACTTTAACATCCCCTAGTAATCTCCTATCAGCCCTCCTGACCAGAAAATAATCTATATGACTGGTATTTCCCCCGGACTCGTACGTAATCAACCAGCTCATTCTTTTCCTAAAATGTGTGTTGCACACAATCATGTCCATAGCCTCCCCAAACTCGAGTATTCTTTCCCCTTCCGTATTCCTCACACCATATGCACATCCTCCATGGACTCCTTCATAACCTTGAGCTGCTTCACCCACATGACCATTTAAATCCCCTCCCAGAACCACTACCTCATCATCACCCATACCACTTACTACATGTATTAAATCATCTCAAAATCTATCCTTCTCTGCATCATCCAATCCTACCTGTGGAGCATATGCCGATATATCTTAAATCATTTTCTGCCCGCTCAAAATTTTCATTACTAATATCCTATCACTTACTCTCATAACATTCATGACATATTTCACCCATTTCTCTGCAACCAACACACCCACACCCCCATATCCGTCATTTACCCCCTGCCAAAACAACTTATAGTAGCAATCCTTCCCAACAATCTTTCTGGCTGATCCACCCCTGTACCGGACTTCCTGCAAACATACCACATCCACCCACCTCCTACTGAAAGCCTCAATGACTTCTCCTGCTCTTCCTCTCAAACTTCCCACATTCCATGAACCCACCCTAAACTCCCTGGGTGATTTGCTGTCCTCAGGCTTGCTTCGGTACTTGTATTTGTAGTTCATAGTCGGTAAGATAAAGGGGGGTAAACATTCCAAAGGCCCGACCCATTGCACAGTCCCAGGTCCAGGCAATGGATCTGGGACCCCTAGCCCACCAGCTTACCAGTGGCTGTGGTAGTGGCCTCGGGGCACCCTGCCAGGACAGCCGCAGGGATACCCTCCAAGCGTGGCTTGGCACTGCAACTGCCCCACCATTATACACCCACTGATAGGGCAGCCTCCTGGGGCGCTACTCCTAGGTTCGGGCCCCTCTCTATTGATCAGAAGTGGCAGCCTGAGAACCGCAATGCCCTGTACCCTCTAGCACAGGTTCAAGCCCCATCTCACCCTGGACCCATGATCTATGCCGGCGGAACCCCAGTCACGCCTCCCCCCAAAGTCCGCCACTAGGTAGCGAGGGCAAAGTTTTCTGGCCGCATTCCCTTGCTGGCGTCAACCCCTGTAACGTAGTGGGATACGTTGTGTAATATGTAAAGTGCATGTGGTGTAGTGCACAGGATAGTTAGAGGAAATGTTTGGGAGAGTATGCTGGTCTACTTTCCATGTTAGTCACACTGAAAAGGTCAGCAAAGGGTGATGGTTAGGTAGCTAGTGAAACAGGAGCTCCTGCTCTCCCTATCACCAGCATTCCCATTCCCCTCGGGAGTACTACCCTGTTCGGCCCGTGCTACAGCCTCCTCCTCCTACACTGAAATTAAATTACTTGATTTTAGATATACCTGTAATAATAATAATAATTAAAAAAAATAATAATAATGATAAATTCATTCATCATCTATCCAGTGTTGGCCCATGAGGAACGTAATAATGATAATAATAAAAATGTCCTAAGGCTGCAAGAGTCAACCAAACACTTGATGAGAAATAAATAGTACAGAAGGAGAAGGCCAGTAAATACAGTCCAGACTACATAGTGCCTGTAATAAGTTGCAGAACCTATATATCCTGACTGAGACAGTTCTAAAAATAATCCATTAATTTCAACAATCCCTTAAAATTTAGTGCATTTTTTCTAACCAGACAAAGTTCCCTAACCCCTTTTCAGCTCAGTACATGACCATGTGTAGTCAGATTTGAGGGCAGATTTGACTATAATCTTTTTACTCTAACGTGGCCTAAAATTCCCATCTCTCCATCATGAAGGCTGTGTTGCGAAGATATTAGCACTAAATGTGATACTGATCAGAAAGGACGAAAATGTGGGCCAGGTTAAGGTGAAAAGAGTACAGTATCCTGGGAAATTTATACCTACCCCATAGTTAAGGGTCTTTTTTCACACATCTACAACTTGGCAAATAAGCTGTGGGAGTGAAAGTGTCAGGGAGTGTCGGAGTGTCAAGTGAAAACAACCGGACTATAGTTTGTAAATTTCAGCTGTCTATGCCAGCCCTGACTGAATACCATAGACTAGTTCTTTTAACCTACCCTGGCCTAGATTTTTATCCCCATGAGATTTATTTCATGCAGGTCAGTGACAGAAAATTGACAATTTTATGGCTCTACATCCTTTCCATAGCACTTCTTCACGACAACCGCATTCTAGTGTTAATTCTTACAGTTCAGCATTCAAGATATAGAGACAGCAACTTTAGGCCAAGTTATAGTAAAAAGCGTATACCTGTAAAGACATAACAATTATGCATCCCACTTCAGAATTAAAAGAAAAAGTTATAACCTGAACTTAAACAATATTATTTTGTGTTAACTGAATAAATGACCCAAAACACAAAAGAATTGACTAATGCTGCTATTATATATGATTTCATACCCACACTTAGCAGCTAAATATGTCTTCCTTAAACTAGTTAGCATACTCTGCCAATATCTGAAGCTGACTACCTGCCCCATTCTTAGCATATTTAATACACCAAGCTATGTACAGCCTTACAAACCGTAAAAAAATAAAGAGCATTTTTATGTACAGAGCAAGTCTCGCTTGGCAAATACTAATCGATGTACAGTATATACAGCTTTAGTACATATACTGTATAGTATTATCATCTATATAAAAATGGTAGATTACTAGTGGAGAAGGGAGAAAAAGTAAACAGATGGAGAGAACACTTTAATGAACTGTTGAACATAGAGAATGAAAGTAATGCAAGTATAAGTGACTGGGGAATGGTGGGGAGAAGAAGGGTTGTGAGAAGGGAGGAAGAAATCAGTAGGATGGAAGTGGTGGAAGCAATGAAGAAAGTTAAAATGGGGAAAGCCCCAGGAATTGATGGAGTGTGTGGTGAAATGCTGAAGCATGGGGGAGAGATAGTAATAGAATGGATGTGGAAGGTGTGCAGATTGGCTTGGGAGGAGGGTAGAGTCCCGGAGGATTGGAAGTCAGGTATAATTATTCCTCTGTACAAAGGAAAAGGGGAAAAAGCAGTGTGTGGTAATCATAGGGGCATTTGCCTTCTCAGTGCAATAGGAAAAATATATGGTAGGATACTTATTGACAGAGTTAGGGAAATTACAGAGGAATTAGTTGGAGAAGAACAAGGAGGTTTTAGGAAGGGAAGAGGTTGTGTAGACCAGATATTCATTCTTAGATCCTTAGTGGAAAAATTTCTGGAGAAGGGCAAGAAGTTGTATGCAGCCTTCATAGATCTAGAGAAAGCATATGACAGGGTGGATAGACAAGGTTTGTGGAAGGTATTAAGAATATATGGAGTGGATGGGAAGTTGTTGAAGGCAGTGAAGAGTATGTATGAGGGTGCTAAGGCTGCAGTGCGTGTGGATGGCAAACTGAGTGAATCTTTCCATTTGAAGTTTGGATTGAAACAAGGATGTGTCATGTCTCCATGGTTGTTCAGTCTGTACATGGATGGGGTTATAAAAGAGATACAAGGTCGGGCAGTGGATGTTGGAGCGGCCCTAGTGAGAGAGGGCAGTGTTTGGAAACTCCCTGTACTGTTGTTTGCAGATGATACTGTGTTGTTGAGCAAAGACGAAGGGGAGCTACAAGGCTTGGTACATGAGTTTGGGAGAGTGTGTAAGAAATGGAATATAAAGGTGAATGTAGGGAAGAGTAAAGTGATGGTCTTCGAGAGAAGTGAAGCCAGTGAATGTACAGTGAGATTGGATGGGAATGATATGGGAATATGAGTGAATTTAAGTACTTGGGCAGTGTGATAAGTAAGGATGGAAGTCTGGAGGGTGAAGTGCTCAAAAGGGTGCAGCAGGGAAGGAAGGTTGCTGGTTCGTTGAAAGCAGTGATAAGAAACAGGGAGGTGAGCGTGGAAGTGAAAAAGTTGTTACATGACAGTATTGTGATACCAACTCTAACATATGGAAGTGAAGCTTGGACCCTGTTGGAAGGACAGAAGTCAAGAGTGAGAGCAGTGGAAATGAGTTATTTGAGAGAAGCGTGTGGAGTCACATGGAGAGACAGACTAACAAATGAGGAAGTGAAGGCGCATTGTGGTGTGGTTGAGGACGTGATGGGAAGCGTTAAGAGAAACACGTTAAGGTGGTTTGGGCATGTGGAGAGGATGGAGAGTAAAAGACTGACGAGGAGAGTGTATGTGAGTGAGGTGGAGGGGGCGAGAGGGAGGGGAAGGCTGAGGATGAGATGAAGGGATGGAGTGGAGAGGTATATGAGAGAGGGGGATGTGAGTTGGGAGCGTGGTAGTGAAATGGCGGGGGACAGAGTGACATGGAGGAGATTTGTTTGTGGCCACCCCTTGCGGGATTGAGGTGTCTGGCAATAGATAGATAGATAGATAGCTACTCTTTTGCTGAAGTCTAACTTAAACACTGTTGAATATCACAATAAAATCATATGAGACTATCTAGAAGTGTTTTTGTGTTGTTATTATTGTAATTATTGTGATGTGGTAACGTGGTAGTAACCCTATTTTGTGCAAAAAATAATCTTGTTTGGTGAAAATTTCTGCCTCGCTGTGCTATTTCCTGCATCAGATGGTCAAAACACACCTTGTATTCTCTCAGATTGTTCTTCGGGCAGGGAGTACCTATGGACATGCAGTTTGTTGCAAACGATTGCAGAAAGAAGTTTGTCTGACAAGGCTCTTAAGTTTAAGAATAAGTGGGTTACAACACGAGTTGAAAACACACCAATTTTTTTTTTTTCCTATTTCTCTGCACTGAGCACATATAGTAGCTAAGATGTCATCATGGCTGCAGCAGCCAAAGGGCTAAGGTATCTACAGCAGCCAAGATTTGGCTGACTTGCATCATGGGAGAGCTCTCTTGGTGTTTCTGGTGTTGCTGGCATCAGTGTAACCTCCTTTTGTCTCGTCTCCTGTAATGCATCCTCGATAGATGCTGCCGTAATCACATCTTCTGTTGTGGTGGCTTCACCAGCATTGTTAATTTCAGATTTCATGTATAAGAGAGCTCGCACTATTTGGGAATCATGCTATTTGGTCGCGCACTAATTGGGACCAAGGTGTATTATTTACTAGAGGTGTTGAGTAAGAAAGTACTGTATGTTGATATTATCATATAGAGAGAAAGGGTGCAAAAACCATGATGAAAAGAGTTTATGCGAGTAAGCTTGAAGATGGGAGAAGGCATAATTTTCCAAGAAGCAGATGGAGGGTTATGTTAATGAATGTATGAGAAAGGAAGGTGTGGAAGTTGGTATAAACAAGGAGTTGACAGGGGATTGAATATGTTTTGGAGGAGCATATGACAAAAGGTTTGGTACCCCGGTTTTTAACTTAATAGTTGTTGAATTGACTCTCTCTGACAAGTGTATCAGAAGTGCGTGTTCTGTACAAAAAAAATTGTGTAGATCGTTAGGTGTGCGATGTGGAGGCAAGATTCTTGGGGATGAATGATTATGAATAATTGATCCATATCATCAGCTTGGGAGGCTGTCAAGCAACTCATTCTTACCTGCTTCTGTCTGTATAAAACAGGTTAGTATTTCCCTTCTTGTTATTTATGTAGATTAAACTCTTATGTGTTGGGGGGCTCTCCATATATAGCTCTTCTCAGCAGGGTGGAGAAAAGTGTTTTTGTCTCATCATCTCTCCTCCTCTAAATAAATATGACCTCTTAGTCAGTGTACCTGAGTTGCTATATTTCACTGCTGATAGACATCCCTTTATTTTTGTACTTTTTCTTTTTTTTAAATTCATTGTTACAATCATCATATATTTACATCCTTTTATTTTCAGATACAGATATTTGAACAGAAATTGACTTGGCTTCCATCGCTGTTAAAAACAGATACAAAACACTTCTTACAAAACACTTCATTCATAGTGTTCTTAGTACTTACTACCACATCTGGTAGTTTATTGTCTGTGATTATCAAATAAGAGATTAAATGTTATTGTTGCTGTGTTGTCCTGTTTTGTACATTAATGATTCTTTGATATGGATGAATGTAGCAAAGAAAAGAGTATACCCATTTCCACACCCACAGGAGCGTCAGAGCATGGCACAGCAGCAAGAGAAAAGGAAGAGTCAGTTGCAGAAATCACATTCCAAGTTGGTGAAGAAGTATTCCACAACTAAAAGCACGTGAGTTGAAGTCTCCTTGAATATAGGAAGGTGTAAGATATAACACTACAGTAAAAGTCCATTAATCCGAACACGGATAATCCGAAAACCCCAATAATCTGAATTTTTGAAGAAGGCTGACAAAAACTCCAAAAGTAAAAAAAAAAATCAAAATTAAAAAATTCAAACTGGGTGCCAAATGCACCGAAGTGCCAAGCGGTGTGGTCATGGATCAGGTAATGCGTGGATTGGCAACTCCTCATAAACAACCGACCACTTTTGGATCTGTACCATAGATTTAAGGAGTTTTCCACAGTAATACGTATTAAGTTTTTGTGCTTTTACAATACTTGCATATTATTATTAAACCTGGACTTACTCTCTCTAATTCGATTTACCTGCCTGCAACTGAAAATTTCAACACTACACATTACTGGTGAGTTAAACAACCCACAACATGTCTTAATTTGCCAATTACAGTTCTTGTCTTCAGTAATACTGTACATAATTAAGTAAAAATTTGTGTAATACATAGAAGTAATGTTAATATTTGCCATATTGTATTATGAATGAATGAAAAGTGATCCATTCGGTAAAATCTCAGTTTAAACATGAAATTAAGTGTCTTAGGGGTCCCACCCCAAAATCCGAAAAATCTGATAATACGAATGATTCTCGGTCCACTGCCATTCGGATTAATAAACTTTTACTGTAATTAAAAAGGTTACAGAGGATTACAGAACACAAACTAAGTAAGGAACAGGATGGGTTTAAAAGGCATAGTGTTCCATGATCCATAAAGAGGTAAAGAGAGTTAGACGTGGTGCCAAAGAAGTTAGCTGGGGAGTGAAAGATAAAAATGGTAGATTACTAGTGGAGAAGGGAGAAAAAGTGAGCAGATGGAGAGAAAACTTTAAGGAATTGTTGAACACAGAGAATGAAAGTAATGCAAGGATAAGAGGCTGGGAATGGCTGGGAGACAGACGGATGTGACAAGAAAAGAAGAAATCAGTAGGATGGAAGTTGTGGAAGCAGTGAAGAAAGTTAAAATGGGGAAAACCCCAGGAATTGATGGAGTGTGTGGTGAAATGCTGAAGCATGGGGAAGAGATAGTAGTAGAATGGATGTGGAAGGTGTGCAGATTGGCCTGGGATGAAGGTAGGGTCCTGGAAGATTGGAAGTCAGGTATAATTATTCCCCTGTACAAAGGAAACGGGGAAAACGAAGTATGTGATGATCATAGGGGCATTTGCCTTCTTAGTGTGATAGGAAAAGTATATGGTAGGATACTTATTGTCAGAGTTAGGGAAATAACAGAGGAATTAGTTGGAGAAGAACAGGGTTTTAGGAAGGGAGGAGGTTGTGTAGGTCAGATATTTGGTCTTAGATCTTAGTGGAAAAGTTTCTAGAGAAGGGAAAGAAGTTGTACATGGCCTTCATGGATTTGGGGAAAGCATTTGACAGGGTGGATAGACAAGGATTGTGGAAAGTGTTAAGAATATATGGAGTAGATGGGAAATTGTTGAATGCTGTGAAGAGTATGTATGAGGGTGCCAAGGCTGTAGTGCATGTTGATAGTGAACTGAGTGAATTTTTCTGTTTGGAGGTTGGATTGAAACAGGGATGTGTCATGTCTCCGTGGTTATTCAATCCGTATATGGATGGGGTTATAAAAGAGATACAAGGTAGGGTAGTGGATGTTGGAGTGGCCCTAATGAGAAAGGGCAGTGTTCGGAAACTCCCTGTACTGTTGTTTGCAGATGATACTGTGTTGTTAAGTGAAGACAAAGGGAAACTGCATGGCCTGGTGGATGTGTTTGAGAGAGTGTTTAAGAAACCTAATTTGAAGGTGAATGTAGGGAAGAGTAAAGTTATGATTTTCGAGAGAAGTGGTCAGTGAATGTACAGTGAGGTTGGATGAGGAGTAAATGGAAAATGTGAGTGCATTTAAGTACTTGGGTAGTGTGATGAATAAGGATGAAAGTTTAGAGGGCGAAGTGCTTGAAAGGGTATAACAAGGAAGAAAGGTTGCTGGTTCCTTGAAAGCAGTGATAAGAAACAGGGAAGTGAGCATGGAAGTGAAAAATTTACTCCATGACAGTATTGTGATACCAACTCTAATGTATGGATGTGAAGCTTGGACCTTGTTGGAGGGACACATGTCAAGAGTGAGAGCAGTGGAAATGAGTTACTTGAGAGGAGCATGTGAAGTCACATGGAGAGACAGACTGACAGATGAGGATGTGAAGGAGCATTGTGGTGTGGATGTGGATGTGATAGGAAGCGTTAGGAGAAACACTTTGAGGTGATTTGGCCATGTGGAGAGAATGGAGAGTGAGAGACTGATAGGAGAGAGTGAGGTGGAGGGGGGGAGAGGGAGGGGGAGGCCAAGGATGAGATGGAAAGATGGAGTGGAGAGATATACTCGTATGAGAGAGAGGAGTGTGAGCTGGGAGCAGGGCAGTAGAATGGTGGGGGACAGGGCGACATGCAGGCGATTTGTTTGTGGCCACCCCTTACATGATTAAGGCGTTTGACAATAGATAGATAGATAGATGTTAACAGAAAATGGTAGTTGTTAGACATCCTCCATTTGGTGGCTTGGAGAATTTGGTGCGACAGAGCTATATATCCTATATATCCTATCTAGGCCTCTATACTAGACTTAAAATGGCTTCATGTACTTCAAGTCATCTGACAGAGAGGAGAATTTTCAATGAAGTTTCATTGGCAACAGATCTACATACTCATGAACCTCGTCTTGGATAGTGTTGCATGTTTGAGTTTAACTGGATGTAGTGCTCTAAATTGGCAGGCAGAAACCGATTAACGTCAGTATCGGAAAGGAAAATTTATCCGATAATTGGAATCATATCGGAATCGGCTAAGTAATGATGGAAAATAAATAAATGTTTGTTTTACCCAATGACCCTAGACTCTAGCAGTTATTTCTCCACCATTTTAGGGGTGAATTAATGCTGTCATGGTGATTATTTTTCAAAGATACGGTCTTGTCCCACATTCTGTTGACTGTCTTAAAAGGTAAAATGCTTGAACTAAAACGTACAGTATATTTAGACTGAAGCTCGACACAAATCTCTAGACAGCAGTCTTCTGTCGAGTAGCTGTGGCGGACTGGTATAATCTTGCAAGTCTGACGGTACACACATGTACTGTGGTGGTGTTCCACCAGTGGTATGGCATAGGCTTAATGTTTACTTTCAGTGGTACAAGAGCTGTGAGCAGATATTCAGTTTCTTTTAGTATTATCTGTTTTGGTAAAATGTATATAATCAAATAATCTCAGTCTGTCTATTGCCAGATGCCTTAATCCCACAAAGGGATGGCCACAAACAAATCACCTCTATGTCACCCTGTCCCCCGCCATTTCACTGCCCTCCTCCCAGCTCCCCCCCCTCCACTCTCATATACCTCTCTACTCCATCCCTCCATCTCATCCTTGGCCTTCCCCTCCCTCTCCCCCCCTCCACCTCATTCACCTACACTCTTCTTGTCAGTCTCTTACTCTCCATCCTCTCCACATAGTCAAACCACTTCATTGTTTCTCCTAATGCTTCCTATCACATCCACATCCACACCACAATGCTCCTTCACATCCTCATTTGTCAGTCTGTCTCTCCATGTGACTTCACATTCTCCTCTCAGATAACTCATTACTACTGCTGTCACTCTTGACTTGTGTCCCTCCAACAAGGTCCAAGCTTCACATCCATATGTTAGAGTTGGTATCAAAATACAATACATCCTTCAACTTTGTGAATTTTAACTTTGTGATTCACCAGTTTTGCGAGGTAGTTCCAAAAGCCGTGTTTTTTAAAACATTTCTGAACTTTGCGAGCGATCACACACTTTGCGAGGTCGAGTGGTGGGAGAGTCGTCTTCCCACAGTACTTTGCCACGCGGAGTAGTGACATCATGGTTCACTGGGCGTACTGAGCCTCCTAGTTCAGTGGTCTACCGCCCCGCCACGTTTGTTTGCACCAGTTTCCAACCAAGGTCACTGACCCTCACAATTTCGTGGTGCTCCTAGCAATATCCCAGCAGTCTAACCTTGCACGAGTGTTATCATGGCGCCAACAGGTAAGAAGAACAAGAAAATAAGTTTGGAGACCAAACTGAAAATGATTGAAAGGAAAAAAGCAGGTAAAGGTAATTCTGCTATTAGTCAGGAGTTTGGTGTTGGTGAATCGACAGTGAGCATGATTTTAAAGAACAGTGAACAAATCAAGCAAGCAGCGAATAACTATGGAGGTGCTCAATTTGATGGTAGAATGCAGGTGGACAACAAAGAAGTGCTAATAAAAATGGAAAGATATCTTGCTCACTACATTCAAAGAAAAGAAAAGGAAGGGGTTGCATTAGATGGGTGCCATATAAGGGAGCGGGCAAAGATATTCTATCACACGTGCCTTAAAAAAAGCCATTAATCCTCCAACAAAACCTTTCAAGGCATCGAGTGGGTGGCTATGCCAGTTCCTCAAAAGGAAGAGGTTTAAACACATCAGGTTCAGTGGCGAGTGAGGTAGTACTGACTACAAATTGGTCGACATCACCCCAAGGCAAGCACTTTTTCCCACTCTTTCTCTTGACTCTGCCTCTTAATTTTACAATGATAAATGAAACAAACATGAACTGATGTACTGTACAGTAATATTAATAAGAAAACATCATAGGTAAGAAACATTAAAAAAAAAAAAAATGCTTTTACACTGATGTGAAGACTGGCATGGTGTACGGGACTGGTGATGGGGCGAGGCTTGGCTACTGTGGCCCCGCGGGGCCTACGTCAACACTATCACTGTCGGCAGATATTTCCACATATTGCTGTGTTTTTTCTGCCTCTCTCATGAATCCCTCGAAGTCAGAATCGTCACTGGGGTCATCAGAATAAAAAAGGTTATGGATGCTAGGATCGCTGGCTGCTTGGGGAGGGGTGGCAGGATGGCTGGTCGATGGGGCAGGGTCTCTTGGGGTTCTCGTGAATTTTGTGATTAGAGACTGCTTCCTCTTGTTAACCCCATCTCTGTGAAAGTCAGCATAAAAGCGAAGGGGCCGAGAATTAATGATGCATAACCTGGCCAATATCCTCACCGTCATTGACCAGCTGAAACAACCATCGTGAGCAACGAATGTGACAATTTAGGGCTCAGGAAGCATGCCACGGTGTTGACAGGGCCCTTCGCTTTTATACTGACCTCCACAGAGATGGGGTTAACAAGAGGAAGCAGATTCTAATCACGAAATTCATGAGAACCCCAAGAGACCCTGCCCCATTGACCAGCCGTCCTGCCACCCCTCCCCAAGCAGCCAGCGATCCTAGCATCCCTAACCTTTTTGATTCTGATGACCCCAGTGACGATTCTGACTTCGAGGGATTCATGAGAGAGGCAGAAAAAACACAGCAAGATGTGGAAATATCTGCCAACAGTGACAATGATGACGTAGGCCCCACGGGGCCACAATAGCCAAGCCTCGCCCAGCCACCAGTCCTGTACACCACGCCAGTCTTCACATCAGTGTAAATGCTGCATTTTTTTTTGGTTTTATTGTTTCTTACCTATGATGTTTTCTTATTAATATTACTGTACTGTACGTGTAGTAAGTGGTATGGGTGATGATGAGGTAGTGGTTCTGGGAGGGGATTTAAATGGTCATGTGGGTGAAGCAGCTCAAGGTTATGAAGGAGTCCATGGAGGATGTGCATATGGTGTGAGGAATGCGGAAGGGGAAAGAATACTCGAGTTTGGGGAGGCTATGGACATGATTGTGTGCAACACACATTTTAGAAAAAGAGTGAGTAGATTGATTACGTACGAGTCCGGGGGAAATAGTAGCCAGATAGATTATTTTCTGGT
>JAGKTI010025893.1:0-13798 GCA_018397915.1 Birgus latro | reverse complement strand
ATTTTTTTTTTACGGCACGAGGCTCGACTTAAATGTAAACAGCTTCAGCTGAAGAAAAAAATAAATAAATCGAAGGTTTTAAATCGTTTCGATGATCCTCACAATGTTTCAAGCTCTCTGTTCATAAAAACCTAAGGTGCCAGCCCTCTTTACGTGTCAGTCGACTTCTTGTTATCCTTCATAAATGGGACATTTTCACCCTCACAAATGTCTTCTTAGTTCTGAACACAAAATAATGTTTTTCCTTCAACTTTGAGTACACTTGAGGAAGTTGCATATTCAGCGATTTGGCCGAGAAATACGCTTATTCAGGCATCATTTGATTAAAATAGAATGGACCAACCTACAAAACGAATGCTATAAGCCGGAACTTTTTCACAATTTGCACTATTTCTTGTCCTTGAAATCATGGCTAAAGGTAAAAAAAAACGACAAAGAAGTTGATAATCCAAAATTCTTTCTCAATAGGAATCACAGAATTGAAAGATTTTACCTAAGGATATGTTGTTTTTCGTGTAACAGAAACCTTGATATTCTGATATTTTTTTTTTTACCCCCATGAGGCTGGACGTAATTTTAAACTGCTTGTGCGGGAAAAAAAATTGTTTCAATGATCTTCACAATGTATCAAGGTTTTTGTTCATAAAAACATATTGTTCCAACTCTCTTTACGTGTCAGTCGACTTCTTGTTATCCTTCATAAATGTGACACTTTCACCCTCACAAGTGTCTTCTTAGTTCTGGATATAATATATGTTTTACAATCAACTTTGAGAACACTTGAAGATGTTGCATATTCAGCGTTTTCGCCGAGAGATACACTTATTCAGCAATCATTTGTTTAAAATAGAATGGAACTACCTACAAAACGGATGCTATTGGCCGGAACTTTTTCACAATTTGCACTACTTATTGTCCTTGAAATCATGGCTAAGGGAAAGAAAAAGAACGACAAATCTGAAGTTGGTAATCCAAAATTCCTTTTCAAGAGGAGTCACAGAATTGAAATATTTCTCCTATGGAAATGTGTTTTTTGGTGTTACAGAAACCTTGATATTGTGATTTTTTTTTTTTTACCCCCATGAGGATCGACGTAATTTGAAACTGCATGCTGGAGAAAAAAAAATGTTTCGATGATCCTCACAATGTATCAAGCTTCTTGTTGTAAAACACAAAAGGTGCAAGCTCCCTTTACATGTCAGTCGACTTCTTGTTATCCTTCATAAATGTGACATTATCATCCTCACAACTGTCTCCTTAGTTCTGAAATTAATTAAATGTGTTTAACAATCAACTTTGAGAACACTTGAGGAAGTTACATATTCAGCGTTTTCGCCGAGAAATACGCTTATTCAACCATAATTAGATTAAAAGAGATTGCACATTCCTCCAAAACGTATGCTATCAGCTGAAACTTTTTCACAATATGCACTACTTCATGCCCTTGAAGTCACGTCTGTGGGAAAGAAAATCAGCAAAAGTTAATAATACAGAATTCTGTCTCAAGAGAAATCACAATATTGAAAGATTTTATCTAAGGAAATGTTTTTTTTTTTATGTAACAGAAACCTTTATATTGTGAATATATATATTTTTTTTACCGGCACGAGGCTGGACTTAAATTTAAACAACATCTGAAGAAAGAAAAAGAAATAAATCGAAGATTTTAAATCGTTTCGGTGATCCTCACAATGTTTCAAGCTCTCAGTTCATAAAAACCTAAGGTGCCAGCCCTCTTTACGTGTCAATTGACTTCTTGTTATCCTTCATATATGTGACATTTTCACCCTCACAAGTGTCCTCTTAGTTCTGAATATAATATAATGTGTTTTACAATCAACTTTGAGAACACTTGAGGAAGTTACATATTCAGTTTTTTCGACGAGAAATACGCTTATTCAGCCATCATTAGATTAAAAGAAATTGGACCTACCTCCAAAACGTATGGTATCAGCTGGAACTATTTCTCAATTTGCACTACTTCATGCCCTTGAAGTCACGGCTATGGAAAAAAAAATCGGCAAAAGTTGATAATACAGAATTCTGTCTCAAGAGAAATCAGAGTATTGAAAGATTTTACCTAATGAAATGTTTTTTTTTAATTTAACAGTAATCATAATATTGTGAATATTTTTTTTTTTTTACCGGCACGAGGCTCGACTTAAATTTAAACAGCTTCAGCTGAGGAAAAAAAACAAATAAGTCTAAGATTTTAAATCGTTTCGGTGATCCTCACAATCTTTCAAGCTCTCTGTTCATAAAAAACCTAATGTGCCAGCCCTCTTTACGTGTCAATCAACTTCTTATCATTCATAAATGTGACATTATCACCCTCACAAGTGTCTTCTTAGTTCTGAATATAAAATAATGTTTTTCCATCAACTTTGACAACACTTGAGGAAGTTGCATATTCAGCGTGTAGGCCGAGAAATACGCTTATTCATGCATCATTTGATTAAAATAGAATGGACCTACCTACAAAAAGGATGCTATCAGTCGGATCTTTATCACAATTTGCACTACTTCTTGTCCTTAAAATCATGGCTAAGGTGAAGAAAAACGACAAAGAAGCTGATAATCCAAAATTCTTCCTCCAAATGAATCACAGAATTAAAAGATTTTACCAAAGAAAAAGATGTTTTTCGTGTAAGAGAAACCTTGATATTGTGATTTTATTTTTTTAACCCCATGAGGCTGGACGTAATTTTAAACTGCTTGTGCTGGAAAAAAAAAAATTGTTTCATTGATCTTCACAATGCTTCAAGGTTTTTTTTTTTAAACCATAAGTTATCAGCTCTCTTTACGTGCCAGTCGACTTCTTGTTATCCTTCATGAATGTGACATTTTCACCCTCACAAGTGTCTTCTTAGTTCTGGATATAATATAAGTTTTACAATCAACTTTGAGAACACTTGAAGATGTTGCATATTGAGCGTTCTCGCCGAGAGATACGCTTATTCAGCCATCATTTGATTAAAATAGAATGGACCTACCTACAAAACGGATGCTATCAGGTGGAACTTTTTCACAATTTGCACTACTCCTTGTCCTTGAAAACATGGCTTAGGGGAAAAAAAAAGAGAAATCTGAAGTTGGTAATCCAAAATTCCTTCTCAAAAAGAATCACAGAATTGAAATATTTTTCCTAAGGAAATGTGTTTTTTTGGTGTAACAGAAACCTTGATATTGTGATTTATTTTTTTTTTTTTTACCCCCATGAGGCTCAACGTAATTTGAAACTGCATGCCGGAGAAAAAAAAAATGTGTCGATGATCCTCACAATGTATCAAGCTTTTTGTTCTAAAAAACATATGGTGCCAGCTGCCTTTACATGTAAGTCGACATCTTGTTATCTTTCATAAATGTGACATTTTCATCCTCACAACTGTTTTCTTAATTTTGAATATAATTTAATATGTTTTACAATCAACTTTGAGAACACTTGAGGAAGATACATATTCAGCGTTTTCTCCGAGAAATGCGCTCATTCAGCCATCGTTAGATTAAAAGAGATTGCACCTACCTCCAAAACGTATGCTATTAGCTGAAAGTATTTCACAATATGCACTACATCATGCCCTTGAAGTTACGTCTGTGGAAAAAAAAAAATCAACAAAATTTAATAATACAGAATTCTGTCTCAAGAGAAATCACAGGATTGAAAGATTTTACCTAGGGAAATTTTTTTTTTTTTTATGTTACAGAAACCTTAATATTGTGAATATTTTTTTTTTTTTTTACAGTCACGAGGCTCGACTTTAAATTTAAAAATCATCTGAAGAAAAAAAAAGTAATTCTAAGATTTTAAATCGTTTCGGTGATCCTTACAATTTTTCAAGGTCTCTGTTTATAAAAACCTAAGGTGAAAGCCCTATTTACGTGTCAGTTGACTTCTTGATATCCTTCATAAATGTGACATTTTCACCCTCACAAGTGTCTTCTTAGTTCTGAATATAATATAATGTGTTTTACAATCAACTTTGAGAACACTTGAGGAAGTTACATATTCAGCCTTTTCGCCGTGAAATACGCTTATTCAGCCATCATTAGATTAAAGAAATTGGACCTACCTTCAAAACGTATGCTATCACCTGGAACTATTTCACAATTTGCACTACTTCATGCCCTTGAAATCACAGCTGTGAAAAAAAATTCGGCAAAAGTTAATAATACAGAATTCTGTCTCAAGAGAAATCACAGTATTGAAAGATTTTTCCTAATAAAATGTTTTTTTTTTTTTATGTAACAGTAATCATAATATTGAGAATAATTTTTTTTTTTACCGGCACGAGGTTCGACTTAAATTTAAACAGCATCAGCTGAAGAAAAAACAAATAAATCTAAGATTTTAAATCGTTTCCGTGATCCTCACAATCTTTCAAGCTCTCTGTTCATAAAAAACCTAAGGTGCCAGCCCCCTTTACGTGTCAGTCGGCTTCTTATCATTCATAAATGTGTCATTTTCACCCTCACAAGTGTCTTCTTAGTTCTGAATATAAAATAATGTTTTTCCATCAACTTTGAGAACACTTGAGGAAGTTGCATATTCATCGTTTTAGCCGAGAAATGCGCTTATTCAGGAATCATTTGATTAAAATAGAATGGACCTACCTACAAAACGGATGCTATCAGCCGGATCTTTTTCAAAATTTGCACTACTTGTCCTTGAAATCATGGCTAAGGGGAAGAAAAACGACAAAGAAGTTGATAATCGAAATTTCTTTCTCAAAAGGAATCACAGATTTGAAAAATTTTACCTAAGGAAAAGTTGTTTTTCGAGTAACAGAAACCTTGATATTGACTTTTATTTTTTTACCCCCATGAGGCTGGACGTAATTTTAAACGGCTAGTGATGGAAAAAAATTTTTTCAATGACCTTCATAATGTATCAAGGATTTTTTCTTAAAAACATAAGTTATCAACACTCTTTACGTGTCAGTCGACTTCTTGTTATCCTTCATAAATGTGACATTTTCACCCTCACAAATGTCTTCTTTGTTCTCAATATAATATAATGTGTTTTACAGTCAACTTTGAGAACACTTGAAGATGTTGCATATTCAGCGTTTTCGCCGAGGGATACGCTTATTCAGTCATCATTTGATTAAAATAGAATGGACCTACCTATAAAACGGATGCTATCAGTCGGAACTTTTTCACAATTTGCACTACTCCTTGTCCTTCAAATCATGGCTTAGGGAAAAAAAACGACAAATCTAAAGTTGGTAATCCAAAATTCCTTTTCAAAAAGAATCATAGAATTGAAATATTTTTCCTAAGGAAATGTGTTTTTTGGTGTAACAGAAACCTTGATACTGTGATTTATTTTTTTTTAACCCCTTGACGCTCGACGTAATTTGAAACTGCATGCCGGAGAAAAAAAAATGTTTCAATGATCCTCACAATGTATCAAGTTTTTTGTTCTAAAAAACATATGGTGCCAGCTGCTCTTTACATGTCAGTCGACTTCTTGTTATCCTTCATAAGTGTGACATTTTCATCCTCACAACTGTCTTCTTAGTTTTGAATATAATTTAATGTGTATTACAATCAACTTTCAGAGCACTTGAGGAATATACATATTCAGCGTTTTCGCGAGAAATACGCTTATTCAGCCACCCTTAGATTAAAAGAGATTTTACCTACCTGCAAAACGTATGCTATCAGCTGAAACTATTTCACAATATGCACTACTTCATGTCCTTGAAGTCACGTCTATGAAAAAAAAAATCAGCAAAAGTTAATAATACAGAATTCTGTCTCAAGAGAAATCACAGTATTGAAAGATTTTAAGAAGGAAATGTTTTTTTTTTTTTTAAATTTAGCAGAAATCTTAATATTGTGAATATATATTTTTTTTTTACCGGCACGATGCTCGACTTAAATTTAAACAACAGCTGAGGAAAAAAAAAATCGAAGATTTTAAATCGTTTCGGTGATCCTCACAATGTTGCAAGCTCTTTCTTCATAAAAACCTAAGGTGCCAGCCCTCTTTACGTGTCAGTCGACTTCTTGTTATCCTTCATAAATGTGACATTTTCACCCTCACAAGTGTCTTCTTAGTTCTGAATATAATATAATGCGTTTTACAATCAACTTTGAGAACACTTGAGGAAGTTACATATTCAGCTTTTTCGCCGAGAAATACGCTTATTCAGCCATCATTTGATTAAGAGATTTGACCTACCTCCAAAACGTATGCTATCAGCTGGAACTATTTCACAATTTGCACTAGTTCATGCTCTTGAAGTCACGGCCGTGGAAAAAAAAAATCAGCAAAAGTTAATAATAAAGAATTCTTTCTCAAGAGAAATCACAGAATTGAAAGATTTTACATAAGGAAATTTTTTTTTTTTTTGATGTAATAAATCTTAATATTGTGAATATTCATTTTTTTTTTTTTTTACCGGCACGAGTCTCGACTTTAATTTAAACAGCTTTTGCTGAAGCAAAAAATAAATAAATCGAAGATTTTAAATCCTCACAATGTTTCAAGCTCTCTGTTCATAAACATATATGGTGCCAACCCTCTTTACGAGTCAGTCGACTTCTTGTTATCATTCACAAATATGACATTTTCACCCTCACAAGTGTCTTCTTAGTTCTGAATATAAAATAATGTGCTTTCCCATCAACATTGAGAACACTTGAGGAAGTTGCATATTCAGCGTTTTGGCCGAGAAATACGCTTATTCAGGCATCATTTGATTAAAAGAGAATGGACCTACCTCCAAAACGGATGCTATCAGCCGGAACTTTTTCACAATTTGCACTACTTCTTGTCATTCAAATCATGGCTAAGGGAAAAAACGACAAATCAGAAGTTGATAATCCAAAATTCCTTCTCAAAAGGAGTCACAGAATTGAAATATTTTTCCAAAGGAAATGTGTTTTTTGGTGTAACAGAAACCTTGATATTGTGATTTTTTTTTTACCCCCATGAGCCTCGACGTAATTTGAAACTGCGTGCTGGAGAAAAAAAATATGTTTCGATGATCCTCACAATGTATCAAGCTTTTTGTTCTAAAAAACATAAGGTGCCAGCTCCCTTTACATATCAGTCGACTTCTTGTTATCCTTCATAAATGTGACATTTTCATCCTCACAACTGTCTTCTTGGTTCTGAATATAATTTAATATGTTTTACAATTAACTTTGAGAACACTTGAAGTTAGATATTCATCGTTTTTGCCGAGAAATACGCTAATTCATCCATCATTAGGTTAAAAGAGATTGGACCTACCTCCAAAACGTATGCTATCAGCTGAAACTATTTCACAATATGCACTACTTCATGCCCTTGAAGTCACGTCAGAAAAAAAAAAATCGGCAAAAATTAATAATGCAGAATTTTGTCTCAAGGGAAATCACAGCATTGAAAGTTTTTACCTAGGGAAATATATATATATTTTTTTTAAGTAACAGAAGTCTTAATATTGTGAATATATATATTTTTTTTACCGCCTCGGGCCTCGACTTAAATTTAAACAACAGCTGAAGAAAAAAAATCAATGATTTTAAATCATTTCGGTGACCCTCACAATGTTTCAAGCACTCTGTTCTTAAAAACCTAAGGTGCCAGCCCTCTTTATGTGTCAGTCGACTTCTTGTTATCCTTCATAATTGTGACATTTTCACCCTCAGAAATGTCTTTTTAGTTCTGAATATAATATAATGTGTTTTACAATCAACTTTGAGAACACTTGAGGAAGTTACATATTCAGCTTTTTCGCCGAGAAATGCGCTTATTCAGCAATCATTAGATTAAAAGAGATTGGACCTACCTCCAAAACATATGCTATCAGCTGGAACTTTTTCACAATTTGCACTACTTCATGCCCTTGAAGTCACGGATGTGGAAAAAAAAAATCAGCAAAATTTAATAATACAGAATTCTGTCACTAGAAATCACAGTATTGAAAGATTTTACCTAAGGAAATGTTTTTTTTGAGGTAACAGAAATCTTAATACTGTGAATATTCTATTTTTTTTTTTTTTTTTTACCGGCGCGAGGCTCGACTTAAATACAAACAGCCTTTGAAGAAAAAAAGGAAATAAATTGAAGATTTTAAATCCTCACAATGTTTCAGGCTTTCTGTTCATTATTGTGTCAGCCCTTTTTACGTGTCAGTCGACTTCTTGTTATAATTCATAAAAGTGACATTTTCACCCTCACAAGTGTCTTCTTAGTTCTGAATATAAAATAATGTGTTTTCCCATCAACATTGAGAACACTTGAGGAATTGCATATTCAGCGTTTTGCCCGAGAAATACGCTTATTCACTCTTCATTTGATTAAAATAGAATGGACCTACGTACAAAACGGATGCTATCAGCCGGAACTTTTTCACAATTTGCAATACTTCTTGTCCTTGAAATCATGGCTAAGTGAAAAAAAAAAAAAAAACAAATCAGAAGTAGACAATCCAAAATTCCTTCTCAAAAGAAATCACAGAATTGAAAGATTTTACCTAAGGAAATGTTATTTATCGTGTAACAGAAACCTTGATACTGTGATTTTTCTTCACCATGAGGCTGGGCATACTTCTAAACTACTTGTGCTGGGAAGCAAAAAATTGTTTCAATGATCCTCACAATGTACCAAGGTTTTTGTTCTTAAAAACATAAGGTGCCAGCTTCCTTCACATGTCAGTTGACCTCTTGCTTTCCTTCATAAATGTGACATTTCATCCTCAAAACTGTGTTCTTAGTTCTGAATATAATATGTGTTTTACAATCAGCTCTGAGAACACTTGAAGAAGTTAGATATTTAACGTCTTCGCCGAGAAATACGCTTATTCAGCCATCAATAGATTAAAAGAGATTGGACCTACCTCCAAAACGTATGCAATCACCTGGAACTATTTCACAATTTGCACTACTTCATGACCTTGAAGTCACGGCTGTGGAAACAAAAAATCGGCAAAAGTTAATAATACAGAATTCTGTCTCAAGAGAAATCAGAGTATTGAAAGATTTTACCTAATGAAATGTTTTTTTTTTTTTATGTAACAGAAATCTTAATATTGTGAATATATATATATTTTTTTTTACCAGTACTAGGCTCGACTTAAATTTAAACAGCTGTTGAACAAAAAAAAAATAAATAAATCGAAAATTTTAAATCGATTCGGTGATCCTCACAATGTTTCAAGCTCTTTGTTCATAAAAACCTATGGTGCCAGCCCTCTTCACGTGTCAGTCGACTTCTTGTTATCCTTCATAAATGTGACATTTTCACCCTCACAAGTGTCTTCTTAGTTCTGAATATAAAATAATGTTTTTCCATTAACTTTGAGAGCACTTGAGGAAGTTGCATATTCAGCTTTTTGGCCGAGAAACACGCTTATTCAGGCATCATTTGATTAAAATAGAATGGACCTACCTGCAAAACGGATGCTATCAGCCGGAACTTTTCACAATTTGCACTACCTCTTGTCCTTGAAATCATGGCTAAAGGGGGGAAAAACGACAAGTTAGAAAGTTGATAATCCTAAATTCTTTCTCAAAAGGAATCAGAATTGAAAGATTTTACCTAAGGAAATGTTGTTTTTCGAGTAACAGAAACTTTGATGTGATATTTTTTTTTTTTTACCCCCATGAGGCTGGACGTAAATTTAAACTGCTTGTGCTGGAAAAAAATAAATTTTCAGTGATTCTCATAATGTATCAATATTGATTTTGTTCTTATAAACTTAAGGTACCAGCTCTCTTTACGTGTCAGTCGACTTCTTGTTATCCTTCGTAAATATGACATTTTCACACTCACAAGTGTCTTCTTAGTTCTGAATATAATATAATTTGTTTTACAATCAACTTTGAGACCACTTGAAGATGTTGCATATTCAGCGTTTTCGTCGAGAAATACGCTTATTCAGCCATCATTTGAATAAAATAGAATGGACCTAACTACAAAACGGATGCTATAAGCCGGAACTTTTTCACAATTTGCACTACTCCTTGTCCTTGAAATCATGGCTACGGGAAAAAAAAAAAAAACGACAAATCTGAAGTTGGTAATCCAAAATTCCTTCTCAAAAAGAATCTCAGAATTGAAATATTTTTCCTAAGGAAATGTGTTTTTTGGTGTAACAGAAACCTTGTATTGTGATTTTTTATTTTTTACTCCCATGAGGCTCGACGTAATTTGAAACTGCATGCCGGAGAAAAAAAAAAGTTTCAATGATCCTCACAATGTATCAAGCATTTTGTTCTAAAAAACATATGGTGCCAGCTGCCTTTACATGTCAGTCGACTTCTTGTTATCCTTCATATGTGACATTTTCATCCTCACAACTGTCTTCTCAGTTTTGAATATAGTTTATTGTGTTTTACAATCAACTTTGAGAGAAATATACTTATTAAGCCATCCTTAGATTAAAAGAGATTGGACCTACCTCCAAAACGTATGCTATCAGCTGAAACTATTTCCCAATATGCACTACTTCATCCCCTTGAAGTCACGTCTGTGGAAAAAAAATCAGCAAAAGTTAATAATACAGAATTCTGTCTCAAGAGAAATAACAGTATTGAAAGATTTTAAGGAAATATTTTTTTTTTTATGTAGCAGAAATCTTAATATTGTGAATTTTTTTTTTTCCCGTCACGATGCTCGACTTAAATTTAAACAACAGGTGAAGAAAAAAAAAATAAATCAAAGATTTTAAATCGTTTCGGTGATCCTCACAATGTTTCAAGCTCTTTGTTCATAAAAACCTAAGGTGCCAGCCCTCTTTTCGTGTCAGTCGACTTCTTGTTATCCTTCATAAATGTGACATTTTCACTCTCACAAGTGACTTCTTAGTTCTCAATATAATATAATGTGTTTTACAATCAACTTTGAGAACACTTGAGGAAGTTACATATTCAGCTTTTTCGCCGAGAAATACGATTATTCAGCCATCATTTGATTAAAGGAGATTTGACCTATCTTCAAAACGTATGCAATAAGCTGGAACTATTTCACAATTTGCACTACTTCATGCTCTTAAAGTCACGGCTGTGGAAAAAAAATCAGTAAAAGTTAATAATAAAGAATTCTTTCTCAAGAGAAATCACAAAATTGAAAGATTTTACCTAAGGAAATGTTTTTTTTTTGATGTAACAGAAATCTTAATATGGTGAATATTCATTTTTTTTTTTTTACCGGCACGAGGCTCGACTTAAATTTAAACAGCTTTTGCGGAAGCAAAAAATAAATAAATCGAAGATTTCAAATCCTTACAATGTTTCAAGATCTCTGTTCATAAAAACATATGGTGCCAGCCCTCAGTACGTGTCAGTCGACTTCTTATTATCATTCTCAAATATGACATTTTCACCCTCACAAGTGTCTTCATAATTCTGAATATAAAATAATGTGCATTCCCATCAACATTGAGAACACTTGAGGAAGTTGCATATTCAGCGTTTTGGCCGAGAAATACGCTTATTCTGGCATCATTTGATTAAAAGAGAATGGACCTACCTCGAAAACGGATGCTATCAGCTGGAACTTTTTCACAATTTGCACTACTTCTTGTCATTGAAATCATGGCTACGGGGAAAAAAAACGACAAATCAGAAGTTGATAATCCAAAATTCCTTTTCAAAAGGAGTCACAGAATTGAAATATTTTTCCTAAGGAAATGTGTTTTTTGGTGTAACAGAAACCTTGATATTGTGATTTTTTTTTACCCCCATGAGGCACGCCGTAATTTGAAACTGCGTGCTGGAGAAAAAATATATGTTTCGATGATCCTCACAATGTATCAAGCTTTTTGTTCTAAAAAACATAAGGCGCCAGCTCCCTGTACATATCAGTCGACTTCTTGTTATCCTTCATAAATGTGACATTTTCATCCTCACAACTGTCTCCTTAGTTCTGAATATAATTTAATATGTTTTACAATCAACTTTGAGAACACTTGAGGAAGTTAGATATTCAGCGTTTTTGCCGAGAAATACGCTAATTCAGCCATCATTAGATTAAAAGAGATTGGACCTACCTCCAAAACGTATGCTATCAGCTGAAACTATTTCACAATATGCACTACTTCATGCCCTTGAAGTCACGTCTGTGAAAAAAAATCGGCAAAAATTAATAATACAGAATTTTGTCTCAAGAGAAATCACAGTATTGAAAGTTTTTACCTAAGGAAATATATATATTTTTTTTATGTAACAGAAATCTTAATATTGTGAATATATATATTTTTTTTACCGCCTCGGGGCTCGACTTAAATTTAAACAACAGCTGAAGAAAAAAAAAATCGATGATTTTAAATCGTTTCGGTGATCCTCAGAATGTTTCAAGCACTCTGTTCTTAAAAACCTAAGGTGCCAGCCCTCTTTATGTGTCAGTCGACTTCTTGTTATCCTTCATAATTGTGACATTTTCACCCTCACAAATGTCTTTTTAGTTCTGAATGTAATATAATGTGTTTTACAATCATCTTTGAGAACACTTGAGGAAGTTACATATTCAGCTTTTTCGCCGAGAAATACGGTTATTCAGTCATAATTAGATTAAAAGAGATTGGACCTACCTCCAAAACATATGCTAGCAGCTGGAACTTTTTCACAATTTGCACTACTTCATGCCCTTGAAGTAACGGCTGTGGAAAAAAAAATCAGCAAGATTTAATAATACAGAATTCTGTCAAGAGAAATCACAGTATTGAAAGATTTTACCTAAGGAAATGTTTTTTTTGAGGTAACAGAAATCTTAATACTGTGAATATTCTTTTTTTTTTTTTACCGGCACAAGGCTCGACTTAAATATAAACAGCCTTTGAAGAAAAAAAGGAAATAAATTGAAGATTTTAAATCCTCACAATGTTTCAAGCTCTCTGTTCATTATGGTGTTAGCCCTCTTTACGTGTCAGTCGACTTCATGTTATAATTCATAAAAGTGACATTTTCACCCTCACAAGTGTCTTCTTAGTTCTGAATATAAAATAATGTGTTTTCCCATCAACATTGAGAACAATTGAGGAATTGCATATTCAGCGTTTTGCCCGAGAAATACGCTTATTCAGGCTTCATTAGATTAAAATAGAATGGACCTACCTACAAAACGGATGCTATCAGCCGAAACTTTTTCACAATTTGCACTACTTCTTGTCCTTGAAATCATGGCTAAGTGAAAAAAAAAAAACGACAAATCAGAAGTAGATAATCCAAAATTCCTTCTCAAAAGAAATCACAGAATTGAAAGATTTTACCTAACGAAATGTTATTTATCGTGTAACAGAAACCTTGATACTGTGATTTTTCTTCACCATGAGGCTGGGCATAATTCTAAACTACTTGTGCTGGGAAACAAAAAATTGTTTCAATGATCCTCACAATGTATCAAGGTTTTTGTTCTTAAAAACATAAGGTGCCAGCTCCCTTCACATGTCAGTTGACTTCTTGCTTTCCTTCATAAATGTGACATTTCATCCTCAAAACTGTCTTCTTAGTTCTGAATATTATATGTTTTACAATCAACTCTGAGAACACTTGAGGAAGTTAGATATTTAGCGTTTTCTCCGAGAAATACGCTTATTCAGCCATCAATAGATTAAAAGAGATTGGAATTACCTCCAAAACGTATGCAATCACCTGGAACTTTTTCACAATTTCCACTACTTCATGACCTTGAAGTCACGGCTGTGGAAAATAAAATCAGCAAAAGTTAATAATACAGAATTCTGTCTCAAGAGAAATCACAGTATTGAAAAATTTTACCAAATGAAATGTTTTTATTTTTTTTATGTAACAGAACTCTTAATATTGTGAATATATATATATATCTTTTTTATCGGTACGAGGC
>JAGKTI010025892.1:0-13798 GCA_018397915.1 Birgus latro | reverse complement strand
CAAGAGGTTCTCTGCCTTTTTCCTACCAAGTACCCCCTGAGTTATGAGACCATCGACGCATACCCCACATTGATCTGACACTGAACAGAGAATCGTAAAATATTAATTCAATATGCAATGGTACTACAGTGGATATTAAATGGTTGAAATTGTAATGATACCACACAGGAATGAAACTACAGTTACGTTGTGAAGATAAACATTAACACCAATTCAGTGTAGAATAGTACTATACCGGCAATATCAAACTAACGATAAAATTACTCCATTTGGCAAGTAAGCCATTAATATCATGTTTTAAATATGACATTCAGTATTAAACTTCAATGTAAACTTTGTATCTGTTTTGTGTGCACAGGTTTCCCAGTTCAAGGAGCAGTATTAAATGGACAAACGCAAAGGTCATGCTACACATTACGCCCGTGCTTAGTGTTTTGTTTTAATGCTCAACAGCGTTGAAAAATCCTTGCTCACATAGGTAAGTACTATTGAGCATCAGCAAAGATCTCACAGCAATGTCAGATCAGCAGGATAAAGCTCACTCATTTTAGACCAGAGCTTCGTATTTCAAATGAATCTTTTGCAACAGAGTCGTTTACCATTTCTAGGAGTTTTCTTTCATGTTATTTGGGAGAAGGTACATATTACTAGTGAATGGGCATTAAAGCAATTCTGATACCAGCTCGCTCAGTGTGAGGAAAAAAAATGCAGCTCCATCCTCAAGGAAGAAAGATGTGTTTGTACAAGGTGCACCAATTCTGGTTTCCCAGTGCCTTTGCTTTTATCAGTGGGTTCACTGTGGTATAAAAACATGCTAAGATTTTCGTCTCTGACCTTCCCTCGCCACAGCTCTTGCTTCATTTTGAATGATCTTATACTGTGTATGGAATCAATCACTGTAGTAAAACGGCATTGGAGGGATAAGTTTAACGAGTCTAGACGAAACAGTAAATCCTTTAAGTTGGCCAGCTTCTGGACCTACTGGTTGTCTGACAATTTCTTGGTGAACTCAAGCGAATTGGTCTTGTTGTCACTCTTGAAGAATTCGGAAAGCACCTGCTTCGGTGACTCTACATTTGATACCACATTCACCCGTGACAGCCAGCGGCCTCGGTTTGAAAGAGCAACACTTCACCTGCTCCAAACTCATGGCACAGTAGGTGGGAAGCTTGTGTATCTAGGGCACATAATTTGATGTTAATTACCTTTTGCACATCATCAAGTACTAATCTTAACTCTGGTGGGAGAGTTTAGATGCCAGAGCACATCTATAAGGCATACAGTGGAAATGTCTTGTTTCAGGATTCGCCTCATTCATTCTTCGAAACTCTGATCGATGGCCAAGCATTGCTGGTGCACGCACATTTTTTATTCCAAGAAAGTCTTTCAGCCTTTAAAAAACTTGAGACTTCATGGAAAATGTCATCACCTTTTGTAGTCGACTCCAAAGCATGACAGAACAGGAAACCCTCCTTGAAACCTCCACCACTGATGTATCATACAAATACCAGGATTTGGGCACAAGCAGCCACGTCTGTCGACTCATCAAGCTGGATTGCAAAATTGCCTAAAGATGTCCCTTTTATTTCTGTAATCACTTGTTTGATAACTCCACACATATCTAATATACGTCAGTGAACATTGAGAGGGGGGCACTGCTGATATTTTGTTCAGCATCACATCCATTAACACAGGAGACTATATCTTTGAAACAACTTCTCTGCAGTGTTGATTTTTTCTCTTGTGCAGTTCTCAGTGAAACCAGGTACGATACACGTAACCAAAATTCATTTTGTTGACTGAACTGAACCAGACGATCAAAGAGTGCTCGCTTCAGGCCCTCTTCTTTTTGCTTGAAGAAGGCAACATTCCTACATTTCAGATTCTGATGACAACTATGCAAATGTTGCTTGAGAAAGTTTCATGCAATCCAGTGATAAAACTTTGTGGTACATCACATGCTGTGGAAATTCACACCCGTTTTTGACACATAGTAGTGAATCCATACTGAATGTAGCTTTCATCACACTCACCATTCTTCGCTGAGGAGGCCATAACGGTATCTGAAATTATAATAAAAAATACTTGTATAACCAAAACCATACATAGTTGCTGACAACGACACACAGCTATAATATCGGCATCATCGTAATATTGCGCAATAAAAACACCAACAGGCACTCATATTACACTGTGTAACAAACTTAAACCTATTTTTTTGCTTATGTTGATTTTTACGCTATTTCTGATCAATGTCAATGGTGGATTCCGAATATGCTATTTGTTATTGTGTAAATCTAGAAATGCACTTTTGATATTGTCTGTAGCTGTGATGACAATCACGCAACAACCTCCAAACGTAATCGCCAATCATCAAATCGTTCCACCTGCCCCAATATCTGGTTTCCATCAGCAAAATGTTCTGGTGGAACCGTTCGCCATGCTCCTCGCTGACTGCACCCACGTTGCTTTTGAAGAAATCAAGGCGGGAATGCAGATAGTGCAATTTCATTGACATTCTGCATCCAAGCCGGTGGAATGCGCCAATCAGGTCATCAACGAGCTGTGCAGAATCTGGTCTCCTCTGGTTGCCAAGAAAACCTTCCACAACCCCTCTGAAAGCATTCCAAGCGCGCTTTTCATTATCGGTCATTTTATCCTGGGGTTCACGACTTGCAAGCATTCTTCGAACTTGCGGTCCAGTAAATATGCCAGCCGTCACTTTTGTCATCGCCATCCTTGTCGATGGCTTTCACGAACTGTTTCACAAGACCATTTTTATCTGTAGCACCGGTAGCAATATCTTCTCTCTGGAGATCAGTGGAGCTCTCAGAACGTTGCACGAGCCTGGTGTAAGACTCTCTGAGAAGCCAGTCTTTCCTCACCAATTGTTCTGCATCCCTCCGGCTGTCCCAGAAGCATAAAAAACATGATCGTATAACCGCTTTGCATTCCAAGTAGGAACGAAATCATTTTGAAAATCCCACAAACCTCCTAATTGTGATTTGTTAGACAAATCTTCACATCCTCATAGCCTTCTTTCATTTCCACAGAATGTGCAACTGGAATTGATGGGAGTTCGTTGCTGTTATGCAAAAGTACAGCTTTTAGGCTCTTCACGGGACTGTCTATGAAGAGTCGCCATTCTGAGGCCTTGTAATCCAATCCCATGGCCTGGAACAAACCCTTAACATCAAAACAATAACACAACAAGGTTTCTTCACAAAATTTGAAGAAACATGCCGTGGCGATTCCTGTAACTCAACTTGCAGCTGGGATCCAGCTAGTTCCATTCACTTAGACGTGACGCCAGCAGCCCAGCATTGGACTTGGTGAGTCCTAGATCTCGGACCAAGTCATCCAGTTCTTGCTGATTGGGAAAATGTAGTGTCTCCGGAACATCCTCCAGCATACGATTCATCATCACTTTCCCCTCCATCATCGATGATGTCCTCACAGTCAGAGGTAACTTCCGTGTCTGCAGTAGGGACAGGAATCGCCAGCTCATCGTTGTGAGGCACCGGAGAGATCGATGAAGGCAAATTTGAATATACAATGTTCTTTTTGCCCTTAATGCTCTTCGCACCCCTTATATCAACCATGCAAAAATAACAATCGTAGTGGTGATTCGAAGACTCATGCCACACTCTCGGAACTGCAGAAGGCAACTTCTTTCTCGCTCCTCGTAGCCAAGCTTCAAGAGCAGAGCGACAGCTAACACAAGTGTAGTGCGGAGCCCAATCCTTATCTTGATCGCCCATTGCCACTCCAAAATAAGCTTTGTGTGCATGAGCAAATTTGGTATCAAGGTGGATTTTGTGTTTGATCATCTTCGATCCAATATATTCCCTGCATGTATAACATAATGTATCGAGTGACAGCTTGCATGAATGTCTACTGGTCATTCTTATCAATAGAAACACCTTTAGGAACAGCTCAAGAACACATCGACCAGACAAACTAGCAACGTGAACCTAGACAATCGAATGAACTGACTTGATGCTCTTTGCATGACACAGTAATTGTCATATCAGCGACATCTGCATGTACAGACAAGGTGTGTGTGTGTGTGTGTGTGTGTGTGTGTGTGTGTGTGTGTGTGTGTACTTGCCCGAGAATTTTTCGAATAGCCAGGCTTCATCCTCTGTACCGTATTATATTATTACGTGGTCATTGTATTACGCTGTGATATTGGGTAATAAATATTGTGTTATTGTTTGGGATAATGAGCTGTGCATTATGCTGTTTATAGTCTGAGTTATAAAAAATAATTCTTCTCTTATCTTGTAGCGTGAACCACGATACAGGTTGAGTTGTGCTTCAGAAACAGTGAGCAAGTTCACCCACAAATGGCGCGATGTAGGGGGAAGAGGAAAGTATGGGAGTGAGCGGAAGCTTGGCAGGTGAAGGGAAGGGGGATGAAGTGGGGTCACGTCCTTTACTCCAACAGATATGCATTCTTTGCCATTACAGTATATTTTATTATGGTGTCAATGAATATCCTGTATCCTAAATAATAATAAACCTATTTGTTATTTATTGTTCATTATTATAGACAACTGATTACACATTTAAACCTAGGATGCCCCGTCTCTCGTTAACGAACAACATGCAGCCTGCTCCAACACCTCCAATTTCTCTCTCTCTCTCTCTCTCTCTCTCTCTCTCTCTCTCTCTCTCTCTCTCTCTCTCTCTCTCTCTCTCTCTCTCTCTCTCTCAACTCGTCAACTGCCTGTCAGTAGACACACACACATTATCAGTTTGTGCTAATGAGCAATGATTGCATATAATATGTTTACCTATAATTTAATAGTGTCAAAATAAAATGCAAAACATTAACAGCTCATCTTACGGATTACGTTAGCCAATAAACAATGCTTATGTTAATAGCCTACGTTTCAGTAATAGTCGGGGGGGTAGCCATACTCAGTGATGTTTTCGTAAATGATTTAGGTAATCATGTGTTCAGTGGCGGATACCAGTTAGAAGGGAGGTGGCCACTGAAACCCCCAGTCCCGACAGCTACTGTGGTGGGTTATAGTGTCATTGTAGAGGTTCCTGTTCCTCCAGTTATGTCAATTATTAAGGTTAACATACTGATGGACAGCCATTTCTTTTGAAATATACAAACAACCTATTATGAACTCTCAAAATATATTACGAAGCATTTTGTGGGAGCGTTGCAGCTCTCACGCACCAGTCATAGTCCTGATCCGTTTGTTTCAGTATTGCCAGCCTGACAGTGTGGTGTTAATGAACATGATATTATTACGTCCCAACCCCACACTGCCACAGGCTCCAACAACAGTAGTTCAGTATATGAAGGACGTTGCCCAGTGAGTTGTTTCTCCTATGGTCAGCCTTTAGGTGTCCAGCACACAAGTTCGGCTGAGGCGAAGATAAACACTGGCTTCTTAAAGTTCACAGTCTTTATTTTCCAAATAATTCCACTTAATGCTTTCCAACTTCACTATTCTCACAAGCACTGGAGCTGTACAAACTTTACTAGCTGTAGTTGCACTTAATACTTGACGACACTTCACTGGTATTACACTGAATGCTTGGCAACACCACTATTTTCATAAGTACCGATGATATCTAAACTTAAGTAACACTTCACTGTTTACCAAAAAAAACTTCACTGTTTTAACAAGTACCGAAAAATATACAAACTTCACTGGCACTGCACTACACCCAAACTGAACTGAGGCCCGACTGAACCTGCTATTGTCTCAACCATCATCCTTCTATAACCTTGCATTATTCGAGAATGATCTACTTCCTCACAGTTCTGGAATGTGCTGGTCCTAACCTGCCCCTAGCAACACAGTTACCAATTAGGAGACATCAAACATGCTAAAGTTTTCTTACACTACATAACACTCTAAATCATTTGCAAAACTTCAATTAAATTACATAATTCAATGAACAATCACATAAATAAAACATTACAGAGAAAAAGAGCATAGAAATTAATGCATAACTTACGAAACAACTGCTCTCACAAACAGCAGGCAAACTGGCAACTCTGACTCGTACCGATACGGAACCAGTCTACCGTATAGAAAACACCAGAAGATTCTCGAAAACCTAACTGGCAAATCCCGCTTCGTAACACTATTAATGTTACAGCTCTTTATGCTTAGTTTCATTTGGAACAACATAATTCATAAAAGGATTTCAGTCAGTACAATGAATGTCAATTAGTGTGTGTGTGTGTGTGTGACAATACGTGTGGTGGGGGTTGGGGAGTGTAGTCTTAAAGTATGTGATGTGGGTGTGTCATAATGGTAATGTGGCCGTGTGCATAATTGGCTAAGGACGTTCACTACTGATATATGTAATTTGTGCCTTTCACACTTGGTGACACACACCACAGTAGTAATTAGGTTCTATTTATAAGTTTGCAGCATATTACGTAATTATATTATATACGATTATGTTTTCGAGGTGGAACCTGAAACATCGTGTACAGAAAACACTGAAATATTAGAAAAATTCATTATGAATGGCATAAAGCATTTATAATAATATTCAGGCAGAAATATTACCGTATTATCATATCCATTTAACAAATAAGGTTGTAGGTGCAGCGTTTCTTAAGCATTGCTTATCGGCTTTCCTTTGATCAGTATGTTACTTTATACTACAGCTTTAAGTTCAGTAATATACAGGGTGAGCACAAAAACACTCCTTGATTTCCAACAGATTTAGAATATAACATTATTGGAATATTCTTACCTTACACTACAGTTGCATGATCTCATAAAGTTAATGTATCTGCGGTCACCATATTTATAAACATTTATAAACATTTTCCAATAAGTATTGATATTATAACTACTTGAAATCAAGGAGTGTTTTTGTGCTCACCCTGTATATGTTATACATTGTATAATAAGTGATGTCACGGTGGCTCACCCTGTGGATGTTTACTCAAAGATACATCGAACAGACAGCAAGTGCAGTTGTTAGTAGTTTACCAGTAGGCCTATTTGTTATTGATCACACACTAACCAACTTATTCCTCAGCATTTTTTTTAAAATCTTTATCAAGGTTGGAAAGCAGCACCTTAGGCATGTCAGCAGATTGCAAGATGTCTAGCGAGTTGACGAGATGTCTAAAGTTATCATTGTGCCAGTCAAGGAAGCATCATATTTTAATGGAAAAAAACGTGCAATTGTAATTGGAATGTTGCGTTACGAAATGCACATGAACGTGCCTAATTCCTGTATAAGTTTCCCCCAGTACAAATCATGTCAGTGAGCGAGCGAGTCCAGCCGGCATAGAGAGCCGACGTATTGCTCGTCGCTCCGTGATTTAAATCTTAACGGTCATTCTGCTGCCAACCCTGGACTCCCTCTCCATATTTCTATGTCCCAGCACAGTGTATCGATATACTATTTCATCCATACAGTGTGCTCTTCCTACCCCTCCTTCCCTATCCTATCCATTTCGCCCAGAGTCCCTGCTGGAGGTAGCGAGGCGAACCCTGCGGGCAGAGCCACAAGGGGGGCACTTAGCAGTGCTGCCAAGCCGAACCAGTAAGGGTGGCAACCACTCGACAGGGCCTTGGTAGACCTTCATGAACTACCACTCACTAGGGTTAGGCGTTAGGCACCTTACAACCCGACCTGAGGATCATAGGCGCCGTTCCGACTGGTCTAGCACGGCTGTGAGGATAGGTAGGGAATATTAAACAAGCCCAGACTGTTGTATCATGGCTACACTTCCCGCCACCCACATCAATACTTCCACTTACTTAAGGAAAATACAACCAGATGATGGAATTACACGAGACTGGATCATAAGTGACAATGGGAAAAGAAAAGGAAATTACAAGCGACAGTCTCTCGACACTCAGTACGATGGCGGAATTCAAACCGACTCCCGCCGCACTCAGAAACCCCGCTATAGTGAATCCTCCCAGCGTGCTTGCTTACAGGATGCTGACAGCCAAAACATTAATTCAAATTGCACCACAACTTCACCACTTCGAGGAAATGGAAAATGTGGAACTTCAGGAACAGGGAGGGAAATATCAAACAAAGAAGTACCACAACGTAATACAACAACCATTACACTCACCAACGACGGAGCAAGTACCTCCAGTGCCGAGCCCCGCCCCCTCCCTCCCCCAGCTTCGCCACCTGTCAGCTCCAGCCAGTTACTACCAAAATTCATCGTTGCCTATACAGCTGGTTTCAACTCTACTTTTGAGCTGATAGAGGCTTTAAAAAAGGAACACCCAACCTGGGACTTCGCCTTTGCTCCAGCGCATGAGGCTGGGCATTATGTTATCAAGCCCTCGGACGAGGCTACAGCACAACAGCTACAGTACGCCAAAATAAAGGGAAGAAATGTGCATCTAGTAAGGGTCGATCCATACGACAAAAATCACAGCCTGGTAGTGCAAAACTTCCCCAAGAGCCTTGACACAGCCGTTCTATACAATGCCAGGGAAGTATGTGAGGCCAAACGACTTCTCCGAGGATTTGGAAAGCATAAAACTCCATCCAAGTCTGTTCTCATCAAATGGAATGGAACACACCCACCAGACAAAATCACGATACCAGAACACGGCACCTGGATGCTGAGAACATACATACCAACCTACCCCAGATGCCGAAGGTGCCAGCAGTGGGGTCATAGCAAGACTCAGTGCACCAACAATGGTAAGTGTGGGGTATGCAGCGGTGTACATGAAACAGAGGTTTGTATTGCAAGGTTCAAGAAAACAGGCGAAAAAGGAACCCCCAAGTGCCCGAACTGTTCAGCAAATCATCATGCATGGAACCCAACTTGCCCCATAGCTCGACTGTTTAGAAAACGTGCACAAGACAAGGCCAGTAAACAGCCATTTTTCATACCAGCACCACACCATCCCTCAGCTTGGTCTAAACCCCCAAACCTTGTTGCTCAAAAGAAGCCTCGAAGACAAGCCATTCCAGCTTTACCAACCCACGCAAGTTCTAGCAAAAGTCCTACTCCCACACACCAGATTGGACTGACGCCCAACACTCTCATCGATATTATTGGAACAACAATTGTTGAGGTGGCTAAGAGATGGGGCCTTGCAAGGAACTCGCTTGAGGAAGAGATCAAGTTTGTAACCGATGTTGTGCACTCAGCATTGGAAAAGAACAAGTCCCAGGAACACCCAACAGTTTCCCATGGAGAGAAGTCTGTGCAAACTTATACAAAAATGGTAGACACCACAACACAAACTCAGACATCCTCAGCCAAGATATACATCACAACACAAACCCAGACATGTGCAACCATGAGAGACACAACACAAACCCAGACATATGTAACCGAGACAGACATAATAGCACAAACCCAAAAACCAGCTAGAAAATCCACAACTCATAAAACAAAACCTACAATACACAAAGCAAAATGCACAACACCAAAGACCAGTTGTACAACACTCAAAACAAAATCCCTCAAAACAAAATCCAAAACACCCAAAGCCAAATACACAACACCCAGAACAAAAGCCCATGCAACATCCATAGCACCCACAACAACCACTCTCCAAACATCTACATCACCCACAACAACATCCACAGCACTAACACCCAAAAGAACACCCACATCACCAAAAACAGCACTCTCATCTCCAGAAACAACAATATCACATACAGAGAAACAACAAGCCATCAAGACAAGCTCCAGGTCTGATACCTCCACCCTCCAAAAGGATGTTATCTTTCACCAGTCTCCACACTACAAAACCAGATCCACTCGCCACAAACAATGCACAGGTAACAAAGTGACCTCCCTTGCAACATCTCCAGCAAGGAACACAGACAACTGTCACAAACTTTCATCCCTTAGCCTCATCACTCAACAATCAGCTGGATATGATAGCCGTTCTGACAGACATCCTGACAGTGAAGAAGAACTCGAAGATACCAACAGAGTACTTGACCTCTAATAACCATCAACTGAACCAGAATTGCACTTAATGTTCATTAAGCAATATGGCTAATGAAATAACTCGTTTGTCAAACCCTTTTCAGTCACTTCGCATCATGCACTGGAACTGTAGGGGATTCCGCAGCAAAGAAGCCATTCTACAAGCCTATGTACGACTGCAGGAACTCGATGTACTCCTCCTACAAGAGACTAACATAACAGAGTCCCCACGATTTCCAGGTTACGAAGTTTACGTCCTTCCACCAGCCCAGCGAAGTTGGGGATGCATGACCATTGTCAAAAGGAACCTGAACAGCCAGAAAATTGACAGTCCTATTTCCTGTGGTGATCAGATTGAGTTGCTTGGTGTACAGTTGTTCATTGGGAATAAAACACTGTCATTATACAACATATACAAACCTCACACAGGAACTCTTGACTTGGGTGAACTCTTCACCGAAGCAGAAGAAGAGGACACAATCATAGCAGGGGATTTCAATGCTCATCACCCCATCCTACTAGAGTCACCCCGCCCAGCCAATGCTACAGGACGACACATTGCAGAAATCCTACCCCAGTACCCAGGCGTCACTCTACTTAACAACACCAAAGAACCAACTCACACCCATGGTGGTCGCCTAGACCTAACATTTGCCTCCACAGCATTGGTAGATTATCTTACGTGGGATATCAACTCTGGCATCACTAGTGACCACTATCCAGTTACTATCACCCTTCAGACCCCAGTATTCCACCAAGTTGCTGCACAACAGCCACGCTGGAGACTCGACAAAGCCAACTGGACCTTGTTCAAAGCCAAGATAGAGGAGTGGGAAGAATCCTATGAACCAACAGATGATGTCAATCAGCTGGAGCGTGACTTAACAAAAGCAATGCAGGACGCAGCAAATGCATCCATACCAAAATACTACCCTGGGAAATCAGCAAGAAAGGACTGGTGGTATTATAATTACAGAATTAAAGAATACAACCATCAGGCATGTATGGCACAGCGCAAATTCCGTCAAACTAGATCAGATCTAGACCTCGCCAATCTTCGAGCTGCAACCGCCCGCCAACAGGAAGTAGCTGCAGAAGTAAGGACAGAGAAATGGCTTGAATGGTGTGCCACATTTAATGCACACACATCCCTGAGAGAGCTCTGGCAAAAACTTCGCACTGCCACTGGACATCGGCCAAGATGCAGGCTTCACCATAATCCTGTGCAAGAAGCTCAACGTCTTGCTGTGCAGTTTGCGGGTAGAACATATAGTTCCTCACTGCCTACAAATATCACAGTAAAACTACAGGAAAAACAGTCAGAACGTCAGCAAAGGGTTGATCAGGCCTGTGCTCAAGCCGATGACACTGACAGAGACTTCACACTTCAAGAACTCAAAGCAGCCATGAAAAAGAGCAAGGATACAGCACCAGGCCATGACCATCTCACATACTCCATGGTGGCACACATAGGGATGGCAGGTGAAGTGGCATTACTGCGAATTATCAATACATCGTGGCAACAAGGTCAACTACCAGACATGTGGAAGAAAGCTGATATAATTCCCATCTCCAAGCGCTCTGACCCAACATCTCACCGTCCAATCTCCCTCCTCTCTGTGTTGTGCAAGACCTACGAACGTCAAGTACTCACTCGGCTAAGATACAAGCTGGGGACACCCCATGAGGACCTTCACGGCTTCACCAAGGGTCGGAGCACACAGCATAGCATTGGTACCTTACTCTCCCTCGTGCATGGTAACAATGCTGTCGTAGTTTTCCTGGACTTGGAGAAGGCTTTCGAGCTTGCCAACCCACTCGCCATACTCGATGGCCTAGCCAGGAAGAATATCCGAGGACGACTCCTGCGTATGGTGGCAGATTACTTGCATGGCCGGCAAGCCAGAGTCAAACTACAGGGCTATTACTCTGACTACCACTGCCTAGAGAATGGCACACCCCAGGGAGGAATCCTTAGCCCAACATTATTCAACGTTCTAATGACGATGCTACTGGATATCAAACTCCCTGAGGGCTGCACTCTAATATCCTATGCAGATGACCTTGCCCTCATTGTCGCTGGTGGGCGTGGCCCCAGGATCCACACTACAAGAAAAGCCTTAAATATTCTGCAGGATGCCTGTGATGATCTAGGCCTAAAGATTTCTACCACCAAAACGAAAGCAATGAGGTTTGGAAAACGTAACACCAAGCTGAATCTGAAGATTTACGGTCAAGACATCGAATGGGTAGCAAAGTTCCAGTACCTTGGAGTGTGGATTGATCAAAACCTTACGTTTGTACAAGAAGTCACTTATCTCAGGGATCGAGTGAATTCCCGACTACGTCCCCTGCGAGCATTGGCTTTTCGAAACAATGGCTGCAACTACCGTGTGTTGAGGGCCTTTTACACACATGCCATCCGATCAGTTATTGATTATGCTGCCCTCACAATCATTGGACTCAGTAAGAACCAGCAAACTCGTCTTGAAGTTGCTCAGAATCAGTGTGCCCGTGTACTGTTGGGAGCACCCAGATGGACACTGACTGACAATGCCCGAGTAGAGTGCCAGCTTACAACTCTGTATCAGAGGGCTCAGCGACTGTGTGCCAACTTTGTTGCAAAGGTACTACAGTCACCAGAAGACAGCAGATTCCGACAGAAATTAGTCTCTTCACTTCAGCAAGGGCAAGAAATGCTTCCTCTAAACAAATGGTCAGGTAGAGCATTGAAAACTCTCTGGACATTTGACTTAGCAACAACACTATTACAGAAGGGGCCTGATGGACCCAGCCCTCGATACACACCGCCACCACCATGGGCACCACCTCCTGCCACGTACAGCATCATGCCTGGCCCACATCGAAGTTTGAGCGAAGCAGCCCTTAGACAGAAGGCACTTCAACACATAGCAACTCTCCCAACAAACGATACCTCCATATATTTCACTGATGGCTCAGTTGACGACAAATCTAAAAGAGCAGGAGCCGCTTTCATTGCTGATTCCCTCCCTCCCATTAAAATATCAATCACGGGATGTTGCAGCTCACTTCAGGCAGAAGCAGTGGCCATTCAGCATGCACTAGCTCACGCACTCACTACCCATCAGAAACACGTGATCATCAATACAGACTCACTCTCCCTCATCTATGCCCTCCAGCAGACACCCCATAAAGATAACATCTCACTCATTACAGATATATTGGCACATATGATCCAGCTTCAAGAACAAGGAAGACAAATCATCATTAACTGGGTCCCTGGCCATGTGAATATAGCAGGAAACGAAATTGTTGATAAGGCGGCCAGAGCAGCCTGCACCCAACCTAATCCCGACTTTTCCATAAACTTACACCCCAGCAGAGCTAAACTGAAGGAGGACGCAAAGCAGAAGGAGAGAAAACACTTACTTACCACACACAAGACAGCTTCACAGCACTCAGTTTCTGCCAAGTGGTACAGGACCGTCACTCAGTATAACCCGCCAGCTCTCAACACCTCAACTACCAGGGCTGAAGAGCAACACTTATTTAGAATTCGACTGGGTTGGATGTGTAGATGGGAGCGATGTGAACACCCAGCGGAGCCATGCGCACACTGTAACACCCCAGCCACCAGCCTTGATCACTGGCTCCTTACCTGCCCCGCCACTGCCTTCCTTCGCAGGGGACCCAGCACCACTGCCGAGGGCATCGCACTTCGTCTGATTCAAGGCTGGACCACCTACATTAAGGAACAGGTGGCTCTCCACCCACCACCATGCTAACCTACACTCAACACGTACGACACTATGATACGCCAAAACACTCTAATAACAACATAATATTGTCATTGTAGTTGTACACTATAATGATGATGATGCTGTAGTGATG
>JAGKTI010025891.1:0-13798 GCA_018397915.1 Birgus latro | reverse complement strand
TGACCCCCTGGATCCTAAGTACACTTCCAAGTTTGTTAAATACCCAGCCTCACTCATGGCTTGGGGCTGCTTTACATATTATGGTGTTGGTAGGTTGGTAATTCTACCTGCAAATGAAAAAGTGAACCACAACAATTATTTGGAGCTCTTATGTGATGTTTTAAGTGACTCTTTTGATAAAACCAAGGCAAGAGTATTTATGCAAGATTCTACCCCTGCACATGTTGCAAAGTCAGTGAAACAGTGGCTAACAGACTGTGAGGTTCCCTTTATTCGAGACTGGCCCGGAAACAGCCCAGATATCAATCCCATTGAGAATTTATGGGTGCACATGAAGCGGCAGCTGCGTAGTATGGACACATCATCTTTCCCTAAACTTGAGGCTGCAACTATGGAGCAGTTTTAGTCCGTCTGTTCTGCAAAACTACGCCATCAGTCTCCCCAGACGCCTTAAGAAGATAATAAAGGTGAAGGGGAATGCCAGTAAATACTAAATTCAATGGTAAGTGTTAATTTATTTGTTTCTCCTTGCTAACCACAAGAATGTTTTCTTTTTTAAAGATGGCGTCAACACTTTCTGCGCCTACTATATGCATGTATGTATGTATGTATGTATATATATATATAATTTTGTATAAGAATAGGGCATAGGGCTCATTTCAATGGAAGAAAACAGTGGAAAAATCCGGGGAAGATTTAGTTAGCGCAGAACGGCTGAGCAGACGACATGAGAGAGTAATGGAGGGGAGGTAGGGAGGGGAATCTAGAATGGGGGAAAATGGCTAAATTGTCAACAATGGATGGGAGTACTGATGACATTAGCAGCTCTGACTATTGTTGGACATTGGCTGTGCTGATAGATGATACAAATCACCACCTGAAAGCCCGGGGGAATTAAAAATAACACAGAGTCACTCAAGTGACGCCCCACGGTATGATCCATTGCACCCGACCGTCACGAAAGTGACGACCCGCGGTTAAGGGGTTAAAGATGCTTGGGGAGAGCATTATAAAAAGCTGTTGAATGAGAAGTCTGACTAGAAACAGGAAGGTCTGGAGCCATCGTGTTTGGCTCTTGAACTCTGATTAGCACTGCTACTGTGAGCAAGGCAATCAGAAGGATGCTGTTGGGAATAGCAGCTGGTCTGTCTGGACCCACTGCCAGAACGCTGAAGGCCTCAAGAGATTGAGATGTGGGTTTATTTACTGATTTGATAAATTCAGTTTTTTATGAGCGTGTCATTCTAGATGACTGGCTGAAGAGTGTGACCGTAAATGTGCATGAGAGGATCTTGGAACGAGGAGGTTATAGATGCATAAACCTTTTGAATCAGATAATGAACATAATGGAGAGTATCCTATAAAGTATGAAAAGGGAGAGAGTGAATTTAACAGGATGCAGCTTCGGTTTATGCCAAGCAAAGGGACCACTGATGCAACATTCATTGCCTGACCACCTCAGGAAAAATGCACAAGAAAGAATAGAAAGCTGTAGCTACTGTACTTAGCTTTTGCTGATTTGGAGAAGGCGTCTGAGGGGGTTCCCAGGGAGTTGGTGAAGTGGACAATGAGAAAGCTTAGGACTGAGGAGTGGCAAGTTAGAGTGGTTGTGGCAATGTAAAAGGGCACTTGCACCCAGGTGAGAGTGAAAGGGGATTGAATTAGAGTTTTCCATGAACACTGATGTTCATCAGGAGTTAGTCTTAAGCCTCTTGTTTATTATGATGCTTGAAGCTCTCACGTGACTTCAGAACTGGACTCCCATGGGAGACGTATGTTGATGACGATGTTGATTGCAGTGGACATGGGGTGATGGAACTGGGTACATGTGTTTGATAACTGGGGATGGTGGCAGTACTGTCAAAACAGAGGGTGTGTGGCCATGTGCAGTTTGCCACAAGGGGGGTGGGAAGTAACTCCATCTTGTACAGTCTTTGTGAAATGTGGGTGCAGAAAAGATGCAGTGGTATTACAGGAAAGCTATGAAATAATGCCGATTTTGTATGTGTGGTGTGTAGGGAGGAGCATGCAGAGATTGAGAGGCAGGAAAGAAATGATCTTGCTGGAGAGTCTCTTGAGTGTGTGGAGTTATGTTATTTGGGGGGCACGTTATGCATTGGAGGTGGGGATGGGTAAGGAGTGGTTGGAAGTTCAGGGAGCTACTGCCTCTCCTGGCAATGAGTGGGTTCTCCCTCCATGCAAAGGGGTCTTTGTAGGCAGCATTGTTAGGAGTGTAATGCTGTATGATAGTGAGACCTGGGCAGCAAATGAAGAGGATATTCGCTGACTTAAACATACAGAGATGATGATGATTAAATGGATGTGTAATGCATCCCTGAATGAGAAGCCTCTGAGGTGGGAGGGGAGTTACGACTGGAAATGAAGAATTGAAAGGAAGAATGGGATGTTAATGTAGTAGCCTAGTGTTGTGATGAGGAGGGGGAGATTGAGATGGTTTGGGTATGTGGAAGCACGGAAGATGACAACTGAGTGCGGATGGTGAAAGGTGTGAGTGCAGAGGGTAGGGTTACAAGAGGCAGGCCAAAAAAGACCTGGACGAGTTCACAGAGTGTGACCTTAGGGAGAAGTAACTGAATCGGGAGGCTGTCTGAAATCAAGCAGTGTGGACAGGTGCCATGTGGTGACCGAGGTCGATCCATGCAGGCATGTTGGAACCTTTAAAAACAAAATAAAATGAAACTAAAAGGAATGTGATGAATACAGTTGACAAATGAATTTCAGTGGAGATAAAGGTACTGTATTTCAGATACTTTCATAATAACCTGAGCACTTACTCACCATAGCATAGAGGTTGTCGAAGCTCTTCACTTTCGTGGGCACTTTTGAGAACTTCTGGTCAAAAGCATCTGAGATGTTGTGTGCTGGGTCAGTGGAGATGATAAGAACTGACTCTCTGGTGCGTGACAACTGCACTGCCAGACTGCAACTGTGGATAAAAGCTAGATTAAGTTATAAGCCATTATTAGAGTTACTAATCTGATCTACAGTATTTAGATAGGTGAGGTGGTTTGGATATGTAGAGAGAATGTGTAAAAACACCTACGGTAACTGGTTGGGTAATAGGCCCATACATAAATGACAATGGAGGAATCTGTGTGAGGAATGAGGAAAATGTAGAATGAGGTACCACCTACGGTACTTCTTCTTTAGGCGATTCTAACTCTTAGTGGAAAAACTTATGATTTCCTGTACAACACTGGGTGGTAACCATATAGATAACTACATAACAGGGTGACGTGGAGCCTACTATGGTGCCCCTGAAGACAGGGTGGAGAGATGCATATGTGGCCTCAGTCCAGGAACCAAACCTTCATACTCTTCTCCATGTCTCGCTGTGGCAGGGTGCTGTCCACAGCAAAGGGAACATGTGTCCACTGCACTCAATGGCTATGCAGGGGTGGTTGTTTGCCTGCTGTTGGTGGATCTGTGCAACCAGGCAGATTAGGCTTGCTCCACTACTACAACTACCACTAACTTTTCATTCCTAACTTCCTCTTTTTTTCTCCATCGGCACACCCTTTAAACCAGAGGTTCCAAAACTTTTCCTCATCATTTTCCACTTTTTCCAGAAAATCTTTGATGATTCCCTCCCCCCACTCCCAAAAGAAGGAATTCCACTCCTTTGAGAAATACTTTAAATAACTCTTGATTTCAGAAATATCTGCCCTCATTTTGTGACACTTTTTAATGTATAACACCAAGAAATCTAATGGTATTAGGGAGAGTTTTATAAAATTCTGAGAATATCTCAGATTTTCTATAGACTGATAAAATTTTCAGGACCAAACTGACCTTTTACTTAACACGCACATATTAGTGCATAAAATCATTTGACAATAAAATATGGCAGAAATGAAAGAGGTATTGCCCAATAGGCACTGTTCATTTCATTTATAAAGGCTCCAACATGCTTGCATACATCAGCCTTAGTTATCTAATGGAGGCTCTCCTTGCTGCTCAATCTCTGGCAGCCTCCCTATTGTATTCAGTAACTATTTCTTGAGGTCATACTCTATGACCTCGTCCCAGGTCTTTTTCGGTCTGCCTCTCGCAACCCTACCCCTAACATTAACACCTTTCACCTTCTGCAGAGTGAAAGACTGACAAGGAGAGTGTATGTGAGTGAGGTGGAGGGGGCGAGAGGGAGGGGGAGGCCGAGGATGAGATGGAGGGATGGAGTGGAGAGGTATATGAGAGAGGGGGGTGTGAGTTGGGAGCGTGGTAGTGAAATGGCAGGGGACACAGTGACATGGAGGCGATTTGTTTGTGGCCACCCCGTACGGGACTGAGGCGTCTGGCAATAGATAGATAGATAGACCTTCTGCACCTGTCATCCCCAGTCTTTTCCACATGCCCAAAACATCTCAATCTACCTCTTCCTATCACTTCACTAATACCATAAACCGGGGTGACTTTGGACATTATTTGGGTAAAAAGTTTAAATGCTACACAACTGCTAAAAGAAGGAAGCAAAAATAATTCTTTTAACAGCAAAATGTTGCATTGGTACTGTACATTTTTTCATATACAGTAATTATCTCTTTCTATGCTAATGTTTCAGTGATGAAATTTAATTTGTGCAGAAAATACTTAAATTTTTTGGAAAAATGAGAACTGCAAAACTTTCTCTGGTGGGAACAAGTCATAACACACAGCATGATTCTACAGGTTCAGAGGTTGTGTTAATGTCTATCTAGAAGACTGAAACAGAAAGAGGGTTAACATCTGTACCTTAAATATATCAAACTGTGACATGAGTGTGTGTGTATGCATTTTGGGGATTTAAAGGGGTGACTTCAGACCACAAGTAGTACAGATTCTGATGTTTGCACAACAGCAACACGAGAATAGTACTGGTAGCACTGTAGACTTTGAGGCAAGACCTTCAACATCATGTGGAACTTGTCCAGAGTCACTCATTTTATCAGGGCCTGTTACACACCTGACAAAAGATGAAATGATAAATGAAGCAGAGATCCCTGTTATACAAGTAGGAGGAGATGAACTGATAATAAGTGCAGTGAGTCCACCAGAAGAGGATTCACCTGAGGTAAGGCCAAGTTTAGTTTAGTTAGTTTAATCTGAGAAGAGACATTATTTAACTTTTGATATTATCTTTAAATATTGTCTTTTTTTCTTTTCTTTTTTTTGCCAAACCACTATTGTCAATTTTTTTTCCCCTTCAAACTAAAGTCCCTGTTACATTTTGAGCAAGCTCATAGTACTGCCTTAAACTAGCAGACAGGCTTGTAATCCCAATAGTCTTGAAAGTGTCGTCCTATCTAAGTTAAGAAAACGTCTATTTTTTTCAGTCATTTTACAAAAATTCCCCTGCACTGCTGGGTAATGATTATCATAAAAACTAAATTTTTGCAGTATAGTTTGATGCTTTTTCTTTAATAGTATACTTAAAAGGAGGCCAGCAGCTTGTAAATTTCTTATTAATATTGTCAGTAAATTTTTTCCCGAAAACACCAACAGATATATAAAAATATTCAAATTGGTTGTTCTGTACTTTTTTGTAATTTTTGCAGCATTTTTTTTCTTTTTTAACTCCCAAGGTGTCTGAAGTCCCCCCAGACTTGTCCGGAAATGCAACAGAGCTACTGGAGGCCTGTTTCAGTGTATTTTGAAGGAATGTCCAAAGTCACCCCAAAGTGTGGGTGACTTTGGACACGTATAAACTATTATTTTCCAGAATAATGGAGATACTGAGGTTTTCATGCTGACAGGTACTGAGAGGTTACTGTCTCACGCACATATGTCACATATGTACTTAACATCTGTATTTTGTCCCAAATATTTTGCAGCAGCTTGAAAAAAAAAAAAAAAATCGTCCAAAGTCACCCAAGTGTACGGTACTCTCCAGTCCCATCTTTTCTCTGAACTCTTCCATTGTGAATCTAGCCTGCCCAGGCCTAGCATTCAAGGATGCACTGCGCATCCACTTAATCACTGTCTCGTCTGCACATTTGACCCGCGAATATCCTTTTCCTTTACTGCCCAGGTCTCACTACCAGACAACATCACACTTCCAACACATGCCGCATACTGAGATCCCTCAGCATGGAGGGAGAGCTGTCTCAATGTCAGGAGAGGCAACAGCTCCCTGAACTTCCTCCAAACCACTCCTCCCTCTAGCCACAGGGTCCCACATAACATGTCACCCATGTAACAAAGCTCCTTGACACACCCAAGAGACTCACCAGCAATATCAATCCTTTCATGCCTGACAATCTCCATATGCTCCCCCCAACATACCACACACTTGAAATTAACATTATTTTGCAGTCTACCGCTAATGCCACTACATCTCTTATGCATCCAATTGTCACAAACACTACACAAGATTGAACTGCTTCCCATGCTGTAGGAAACTGTACATAGCCACTCTCCCTTTTCTTTGAGAGGACCGGTACCACCACCAACCCGACACACCATCACCTCTGTCCTATCCGCATTTACTCTCAAACCCTTGTGTCCCATACCACTCTCCACTTCATAAATCCCTCCCCCACTTCCCTTTCATTCACTACAATCAATGCCAAATCATTAACATACAAGATCTCCCACAGGAGTCCATCTCCAAAGTCACATGAGAGGGCCCCAAGCACCACTGATGAACAAAAAGAGGCCTAAAATTGACCCCCGATGCACACCAACATTCACGGAAAACTCATCACTCAAATCTTCATTCACTGCAACCTATGTGCACCAACATACACAGCCACAACCACTCTGACCAGCAACTCCTCGATCCCAAGCCCTCTCATTGCCCACTTCACCACCTTCTTAGGGACTCTGTCAAAGGCCTTCTCCAAATCAACAAAAACAATGTATAGATCCCTTTTCCCTCCTGTATATTTTCCCTGAAGCTGTCGAACGTAAACAAAGCATCAGAGGTCCCTTTGCCCGGCACAAACCCAAACTGCATCTTATCAATATTCACTCTCTCCAATCACACACTCCAGAACCCTCTCCATTATTCTCATTATCTGGTCTAAAAGAATTAAGCCTTTACAATTTTCTCTTTCCAGGGCATCACCCTTCCCCCTGTACACACCCACAGTCAAAATCCTCCACCAATCATCCAGGACAACACACCCACAGTCACAATCCTCAGCCAACCATCCGGAACACACCCAGTGACAATCCTTAGCCAATCATCCAGGACAACACACCCACAGTCACAATCCTCAGCCAATCATCCAGAACAACACACCCAGTCACAATCCTCAGCCAATCATCCGGGACAAAACACCCAGTCACAATCCTCAGCCAATCATCTGGGACAACACACCCACTGTCACAATCCTCAGCCAATCATCTGGAACAACACAGCCAGTCACAATCCTCAGCCAATCATCTGGGCCAACACACCCAGTCACAGTCCTCAGGCAATCATCCGGAACAACACACCCAGTCACAATCCTCAGCCAATCTCCGGGACAACACACCCAGTCACAATCCTCAGCCATTCATCCGGGACAACACACTCATATATAATCGTACATCAAATCAGTAGCCTAACTAACCCTGCTCCTATATCTCCTGAGGCCTTCAGCATTTCAGCAGTCAACCCAGACACACATACCACCTTCCCCACCTGCATCCTGCCTGTTGCCCAGCTCAGTAGCAGCGACAATCAAAGACCAAGGGCCAAACATTGGATCCGTTGACTCCAAACCTTCCGTGTTCCAGTCAAACTCCTCATTCTGCAAACGGTTATAATGCTCTCTTCAGGCGACTTTAATAAACTCACTGTTCACCTCTACTTTTCCTTCATCATTCTTCACACACTGCTCACCTATGATATCCCTGTTTTCCCTCTTCATCTGATATGCCACCTTAAATATCATATTCTTTCTTTCAATGCTATTTAGGTTACCCATTAAGAAGTCTCTGAGACACAAATTTTGCCCTGTATATCTCTATCCTAGCCCTATGCTTGGCAGCCAAGTATTCCCCTTTGTTACCACCCTTTTTCCATTTCTGGAAAAGCCTTCTTTTCTCCTTAACTTCAGCTTCTACACTATCATCAATTAACCATGTTACTTTATGTCTTGGGGAGGCCCCTTGTCCATCCACATATCGAATCAGTAACTCTTAACTCTTAGGAGACTGTCCTTGAGAGCTCTGTACTGTTCATTAATGCTTCTGTTAACAGCCTCCTGTTCAGCCACCACCTTCACCTCATTATAGAAGGTATCCTACGCTCCTTATCAGGCAACGTAGGATTGGATGATGACAATGATGATCCCTTAATGCTTGGTTTTTCAACTTTCATATTTTCCTCATAGGTGCATAGGTTCTCTTCTTCACCACCCGCTCCTTAAGCACCAAGTCACATATCAGTAACCTGTGTTGCTGCACATATTCTTTACTCCTTACCGTATAACTTTAACATCTCTCACAAACCTCCTATCAGCCCTCCTGACCAGGAAATAAACTCTGGCTATACTTCCCCCAGACTCATATGTAATCAATGCCTGTTGCACACAATCAAGTTCATTGCCTTCCCAAACTCTAGTATCCTTTCCCTTTCCACTTTCTTTGAACCACATGCACATCCTCCATGTACCCCTTCATATCCATGAGCTGCTTCAACTACAAGACCATTTAAATCCTCTCCCAAAATTACAATCTCAGCACCTCCCATGCCACTTACCACATGTATTATATAAGCTATCCCAAAGGCAAAATCTATGGTTTTCTACAACATCCAAGCCAGCCTGAGGAGCATACACCAATATACATGACTCTGTGAGCCTAATGAACAAAGTATTCACTTCTATAACCCTTTCATTCACTCTCATTAAATTCATGACATATTCCACCCATTTCTCCTTAACCAGCACACCCATGCCACCACATCCATCTGACATTCCCTACCAAAATATCTCATACTGACAATCCCTCCCGGCAATCATTCCGGCTACCTTATACCTAACCTCCTGTGCACAACTAACTTCCACCCATCTCCTACTCATTGCCCTACCCACTTCCTCTGCTGTACCCTTGAAACTAGCTACCAACACTCCATGATGCCACTCTGATCCCCTTGAATGACTTAGTATCATCTGGCTTCTGCTTTTTCTCATTTTTTGCCATGACATTAAAATTAAATAGGAGAGGCAGACCACAGGCCCTGGTCACCTGCACAGTCCCAAGTCCAGGCTTGGGACATGAGACCCTTAGCCCATCAGTGGAGACCAGTAGTTGTAGCAGTGGCCTTGGGGCACCCTGCCAGGACAGTTACAGAGACACCCTCCAAGCATGCCCTTGGCACTGTAACTTCCCTACCATTATACACCCAATGATAAGACAGCCTCCTGGGGCAGGCGGTGGCTCAATCGGTAGAGAGGTGGCCTGCGGTCCCACGGACCCAGGTTCGAATCCTCGCTGGGGCAGGGAACAGTTTAAGGATTTGAAATTCAGCAAATCAGGCTTTACTGATCTACCAGAAGACCCACCAACATGTCGTAAAAATACCCCCGCTAATACCAATACACCAGTCCTGTATGAGACAGCCCTAGCATATATTCAATATGGACGGTGGGTGTTAGCGCCGAAGTGGTGACATGTTATGTAGGAGGACTGCTGGGCCAAGATAGCAGGCTGTGAAGCCTATGCCCAGAGTCGGACACATAAAAAAAAAAAAAAACTACTACCAGGTTCAGGCCCCTCTATATTGTGCGAAAGTGGCAGCCTGGGAACAGCAACGCCTTTTACCCTCTAGCACCTATCTGAGGCCCATCCCATCCTGGTCCCCAGAACTGCACTGGCAGAACTCACATCATGCCTCCCCTCAAGAGGTCTGCCACTAGGTAAACAGGCCAACGTTTTCTGGTCAGGAGGGTTGATAGGAGATTAGTGAGGGATGTTAAAGTTATAGGAAGCAAGGAGTGTGTGCAGCAGCACAAACTGTTGATTTGTGACATGGTGCTTAAGGAACAAGTGATGAGAAGGAGGACATATGTACCTAGGAGGAAAATATGGAAGCTGGGAAACCAATCAGTAAGGGATGCCTTTTATAGTGAGATGAGGAGAGTGGTGGCTGAACAGGAAGCTGTAGATAGAGGCGTTAATGAACAGTATAGAGCCCTTAAGAACAACCTCTTGAGAGTTACCGATACAATATGTGGTTCGACAAGAGGCCCACCAAGACATAAAGTAACTTGGTGGTGGGATGTGGGTGTAGAAGCTGCAGTTAAGGAGAAAAGAAGGCTTTTCCGGGAATGGAAGAATGGTGGTAACAGGGAGGAGTACTTGGCTGCCAAGCACAGGACTAGAAGAGAGGTATACAGGACGAAGTCTGAGTCACAGAGACTTTTACTTGATAATCTAAATCATGGAGAAAGGAAAAATATGATTTTTAGGGTGGCAAATCAGGTGAAGAGGGATAATCGGGACATTGTAGGTGAGCAGTGTGTGAAGAATGATGATGGAAGGGTAGTGGTGAGCAGTGAGGATATTAAAGATGCATGGAGAGAGCATTATAGCCGATTGTTGAATGAGGAGTTTGATTGGGATAGAGAAGGTTTGGAGCCCGCTGATCCAGTGTTTGGCCCTTGGCCTTTGATTGACGCTGCTACTGTGAGTCAGGCAATAGGCAGGATGCGGGTGGGAAAGGCGGCAGGTGTGTCTGGGTTGACTGCCAAAATGTTGAAGGCCTCAAGAGATACTGGGGTGAGGTTAGTCACTGACCTGATAAATAGGATTATATATGAGTGTGTTGTCCCAGATGATTGGCTGAGGAGTGTAATTGTAAATGTGTACAAAGGAAAGGGTGATGCCCTGGAAAGGGGAAATTACAGAGGTATAAAGCTCTTAGATCAGATAATGAAAGTAATGAAGAGAGTTCTAGAAGGTATGATTAGAGAAAGAGTGAATATCGATGAGATGTAGTTTGGGTTTATGCCAGGCAGGGGGACCACTGATGCCATATTCATTGTTCGACAGCTTCAGGAAAAATATAATGGAAAGAAAAGGGAATTGTATTTTGTTTTTGTTGATTTGGAAAAGGCCTTTGACAGAGTCCCTAGAGAGGTGGTGAAGTGGGCAATGAGAATGCTAGGGTTGGAAGAGTGGCTGGTTAGGGTGGTTATGGCCATGTACATGGGTGCTCGCACCCAGGTATGAGTGAATGGAGCTGTGAGTGATGAGTTTTCCGTGAATGTTGGTGTGCATCAGGGGTCAGTTTTGAGTCTCTTGTTGTTTATCATGGTGCTTGAAGCCCTCTCATGTGACTTCAGAGATGGACTCCCATGGGAGATGTTGTATGCTGATGATTTGGTGTCGATTGCGGAGAATGAAAAGGAGGCGGAGGAAAGATTTAAGAAGTGGAGAGATGGTATGGGGTACAAGGGCTTAAGGGTAAATGCAGATAAAACAAAAGTGATGATATCTAGGGTTGGTGGCGGTACAATCAGAGAAGAGGGAGAGTGGCCATGTGCAGTTTGCCACAAAGGTGTGGGAAGCAATTCCATCTTGTGTAGTGTTTGTGATAAGTGGGTGCACAAGAGATGTAGTGGTATTAGAGGTAGACTGCGAGATGATGCTCATTCCATGTGTGCGGCGTGTTGGGGAGAGCAGGTGGAGATTTTTAGGCGTGAGAGGGTTGAACTTGCAGGTGAGTCTCTTGAGTGTGTGGAGGAGTTTCGTTATTTGGGGGACATGTTATGTGCCGGAGGTGGGGCTGGAGTTAGCTCGGTTGCTAGGGTGAGAAGTGGTTGGAAAAAGTTCAGGGAGCTGTTGCCTCTCCTGACATTGAGAGGACTCTCCTTACGTGCTAAGGGGTCTTTGTATACAGCATGTGTTAGGAGTGTGATGCTGTTTGGTAGTGAGACCTGGGCAGTAAAGGAAGAGGATATTCGAAGGTTTAAACGTACAGAAATGACAATGATTAGGTGGATGTGCAGTACGTCCCTGCGTGCAAGGCCTGGGGGGGGCTGGGTTTACGATGGAAGAGTTGAGAGGTAGGATGGGACTGGAGTGTATTGGTGTTGTGATGAGATGTAGGCTGAGGTGGTTTGGACATATGGAGAGGATGGAGGATGATAATTGGGTACAGAGGGTGAGAGGTGTTAATATTGGGGGAGGGGTTGGGAGGGGTAGACCGAGAAAGACATTGGACGAGGTCATTATGTGTGACTTAGGGTTAAGGGACTGAACAGGGAGGCTGCCAGGGATCGAGCAGCGTGGAGAGCCGCCATTAGGTGACCAAGGCCGACGCATGCAAGCATATTGGAGCCTTCAAAAACGAAACGATGCCCTTGCCGGCGTCAACCCCTGTGACGTATTGGGGTACACTGTGTGATATAAAGTGAATCGAAAATAGTGCATGATATGGAGAAAAAATGTTTGGGAGAGTATGCTGGTCTACTCTCCATGTCATGTCACACTGAAATGGTCAGCAAAGGGGTAAGGTCAGGATATTCTGATGGCTAGTGAAACAGAAGCTCCAGCTCTCCCTATCACCAACATTCCCATTCCCCTTGGGAGTAATATCCTGCTAGAGCTTACTCCCAACCATCCCGTGAATTTTATTAAAACAAGCCCTTTATTTGCCACATCCCATTGGAGTACCTTAACCTACTAGAATACCAGGAATCTCACCACTTGTTGGTTACCTACAGTACTGTATATAGTCATCACTGTGACCTGATGCAGTGTATGGCTTCCTGGTTTAAAGCAAATCCTTCAACGTGTCACTCACCACTGAACCTGTACACAGTGCAATAGTCTACATTTAGTGAGGTGGATAACAGGAACTCCCATCTACCCAATAAAAAAAGGACTTCAAAAATTTTATGGTGATTTATTAAATCTGTTCAAGCACTGTGGAAAATAATTGGTAATATCTGGCTTATATTGCAATTTTCAGTAGGCTAATACCAAACCTTCTCTAGCTTTCAGCTCATCTCAACAGTTTTCATCCTTTTCCCTTACCTTAGACCTGTAGATTCGAAATAAACTCAAAGGAGAACAGGAATGTGGGGGGAGGGGGGGGAGGAAGGCATACATTCTCCCAATTTTCCGGAGACTAATGATTATCGTATTTAGCTGTAATACAAGAACAATGCAATTCACCATACTATTTAGGCTATAACAGCTAGCTTACATAAATGTTATCACAGAATCATTTAAATGAAAAGCAGGATTTGGTAATATCTATCTATCTATATACCTAGGCTGCTTCCCCCAAGAAAAGGGAGGTAGCCGAGACAGGTCAACACACTACCAATTTACTCATCCACTCATACACATTCATTCGCATCTTAGCCCCAAAGGGGAGAAGGAACAGATCCTCACCACACCACACCGCACGAGGGTCAACTACGCAGTGCAGTCAGTGACATCCGCAGCAGGGCCCGACAGCAAAGCTGGTTTACCCCTGCCACATCATAATAGATCCAGCCCCTTACCTGCACCTGACCTGATCAGCTGATCAGACAAAATGCAGGAGAATATCCCCTCAGGGCTGCGTCATCATTTATTCATTCACAATTTCTCTCCATTCATTTCTATCACGCACAGCCACTCTTCCTTGCTCAACAGACAACCCTCTCGCATCCAACACTCTCTTCACACTGTCCATCCATCCTATTCGTGGTCTTCCTCTCAGCCTTACACCTCTCACATCAGATCTAGTTATCTTTTTCACCAATTGCTCATTATCCATTCTCTCCATATGCCCAAACCATCGCAACACCCTCTGTTCAACTCGATCAGCCATCTCCCGAACAATTCCAGTTCTCCTTCGCACTTCATCATT